>BMAO01024844.1:96466-116626 GCA_019973975.1 Trichonephila clavata
TTGAATTCAATACTAATGTACTTCAACGCTAAAATTATTTTGCGACCTTAATTATGAACTGTACAAATTTTCAATATAAGTATTATATTTTGTATATGATAAGCTAATGGAAGTCACTAGTAATTACTAAACTTGTTTTTAATTTAATGTTGATAAATTAATTTCCAAATGGTCCTTTGCCGTACTGATACATTTATAAGTACCTTTTATCAGTGTGAATATGTATTTTATTTTTTATTTTGTCAGAATGTATTTTTTTTGCTTCCTTTTAGTAAATTGATAATTATTTTAATTATTTTATTTGCAACATTTTGATATGCTCACCCCTGTAAAGTTATCAAGCCCTCCTAGGGGGTGGGTGCACCCTACAGTTTGAGAATTCCTATATTACTGTGTTTCTCACATATTTTGTGTTATTCGGCAACTATTTGTGCTACAATAAACTATTTTTCAACTTGAATGAAAACAAATGCCTGATAATGATACAAATATATATTGGAATAATTCCACTCCATTTCCATAAAACTTGAAATGAAGCTGGACATTGTTATGTATTTTTCTCATGACATTTATTTATTTTAAGCTTAAGCAAGCTAAAATCAAAAACTGCTTACTTTTATTTACTTTTAGCAACTTTAATGTCCTATAAGGGTACGAACACATGAAACATTAAGAAAACATGTTTTAACTTTCAGAGGTAACAGTTTAGATTGCATTATATAATAAAAAAGTTAAGATTACTTGAATGTTTTGTTACAATAAATTTACTTTCCAAAAAAGGAATTGAAATCATTTCTCGAAGAGTAATTATTTATAAATCTTAAGATCAAAACTATTAAAAAGATACAACAAATTATAATTTTAGCAATATTAAAAGCTATGATAAATCATAGAAGAGACTACATAATCTACATAATATTTCATTTTTTCCCATTTCTTAATTAAAAGCTATGTTTATCAATTGTAATTTATGCATTCAATCATTCAAGTAACATTCACTCCAGATTAGTAAAAAGTCGCGCATGCGCAATGCTCGAAAACAGTTCACCTATGATATAAATGAGTGAAAAAATTTTGAAATATCTAACATTTCTTTAATAATAATTTAACATAACTTTAAAAAATATTTTTTTTTGCGTTAAAAAAACTATATATTTTAATACTGGATGATTCTTAAACATTTTTAAAGCAAATTTAAATAAAATAAAATGGAATAAATTCAAATAGTCAGAAGATAAATGTAATAATTTGTTCTCTACCGAACTCAAAACTGGCATATGAACTTTATCTTTGTTGTTCTATTAGTAAAATGTATATATAATCTCTAATAAGATTGTAATAACTAAATAATTGCTGGAATACTTTTCCGTGGGGTTTAAAGACATTTAAAGACATTAAAGGTTATACGTTATAACACTTTATATCACATAATAAAACTGTAACAAAACAAATTACTTAATCATGTACAATATAATAAAACAATAATATACATAAATATTAGAAAAAAACCAAATCATAATTTTTGTGCGAATGCAGGTTTTTTCATCTTTAACTATCGTTTTTTTTTCGTAAAATGTTTTGTACTTTCCTCATTTGCAATAAATACAGTGATATTCAATTTTTCCTGTACTTTTTTCCGCAAACCATTTTCATGCAATAGACACACATTTTTTTAGTTGCACTTCCATTACTCCCCTTAACTTCGCACTTTCTGGTTTTAGTGAATTTATAATTCCTGTAAATTCAGTATTTACCTGGTTTTTTTTTGTTCAAATTCTTTGCATTTACATAATTTGAACGTAACAGCAGAAAATCAAATGCTATGCAACGAAACACTTAGACACAACGTTTTTAGTATAACTGACTCATTTCCTCTCTGAACCCAATAAAGATGCATTCAAGGTCTAATAAATATTTGATATTACTTTCGGAAGTTTTTTTTACTAATGGTATCTACTTAGTGAACTATCTATTGCTGAACGACAGCTATTTAAAATAATAAATTTCCTTGGTTTCGAAACAAAGACAGCGGGCTCTCAAGGTATATTTGGTTGTAAAATCTATCCTAATTGACCAAGCACCACAAAACATTTTCTACGTAATCACCATGGGAAATTATTAAAAGTCAGGAAAATATTTCAAAATACCAGCTAAAATGCGGAAAGGAGAACAAACAAATCAGGCAATCAGTGTCCAGTCAACACCGGTGGACGATCTCGTGTTAAAAGGTAAAAGTTGGCAACAGTAAAGCGCATGCCTTGATTGGCTGGAAAAGCGTGATTGCATTTATCACGTTACAGGACCTCCTATGAATTTATAGCCAGAAATGAATGATTGGCATTATTACCTGACTATAACGTCCCCTGAATTTGGCTAACTCTTTAGCTAATTAGAAAAATGATAGTATACTATAGTTAGAAAAAAAAGAAATAGTTCAAATATTAGTATACTATAATGAATTCGATCAAAACTTGTCTTTCTTTCTTTTTTTTAAAATTTTTAAAAGTGTAACGAACGTTCCCATTAATTTATGCATTTGTTTAAAAATCTATTTTCTAAAAACTCTCACAATTCCTGCTTTGCCTCTTTACTTAATATTTCTCGTAAAGATTATTTGTTCCATATTACAAGGAATGAAAAATAGTAAACTCACGAGTTAAAAGAAAGGATGTGTAAAGGATAAATAGAGAGATAGAGAGAGCAAACTTATTAATAGAACAATTTTTATAAAACAAAAACTATTTTTTCAAAACTAGAAAAAACACATCTTTTTTTGTTAAAACACAATATAAACAACTTTAAAGGAATAAAATCAGCTTAACTTTAAATTCTCTTCTGTTCCAACACGGAAAACAAAGTTATACGCATGCAAAATTTAAAGCTTCTTTAAAAGGACACATTTCCGACCTTATTTTCCGTTCAAATTCTTCGCAAAACGGATGGAGTTGGAACAGAAATATACTGGCCTCAAGACCTACGAGAAAGATTTTACTACCCATTTTTCCCCCAGACCAATCCTATTTTTCACGTCTTTTCATCTTTCAAATACCACTTTTGAAAAACTCCATTCACGCTTTAGACCATTCCAAACAGCACTTGAAGAAAACTGGAAAAATCTAGATCACTCGGAACTCAAAGAAATATTTCCTCAATCCCCCAGGAATAGAACATGAGTCACCCACTCAGGGGTGGAGAAAAGGGGTGTTCTGGAAAGGAATAAGAGAAGAGGGGGAAATGGAATATAAGAATGACTCGATTTCGACACCCAATAGCTATCGATCCCGCGCAAGAGACAGTTGTCGGGGAAATTAACCGACGTTGAAACTTCCCCGACTTTTCCTTCAGTCTGAGAAACATTTACGAATTAAAATAAACGACCTCGCATCAAAAATATATTGGGAAAGAGATCGAGTTTCAAATGCCGGATGACAAATTTGGCAGGGAAGAAAGCTTATTTCGAGATGAAGGAATTTTGCTAGATGGGTAAAGTCTAGATTGAAGGGTGATTCTAAGAGTTGAGAGGAACAATTTATGGTAGGAAAGCATTTTATTGTTTCAGATTTATATAACTACATACTTAGCACGAGAAAAAAAGCTATTAGGTGTAACATGAGGATATCCTAGAGATAAGCGCCAGAAATATTGGTCTTATTTTGCCAAAAAATATTAAACGTATAAAGTGCTCTCTCTCTATATATAGTAATAAATACCATAGTATAAATAAATAATTTTGATATTTCTCTTTCAGTAAAAAAGGATATTTTTAATAGCTGAAACACGCAAACACGGATCTATATTAATGTGCAGGTAGTTCCAAAAACAGAGACCAAACTCTACACAGCTAGATTCCTCGTAAGAAATGCATAAAAATCAGGGCTTAAAGTTTTAATTTTTTTTTTGTACTGGTTCCGAAAAAAATATAGGTTTTCAGTTCATTTCAGAATGAAAAGTTTTATTTTATGCATATTCTTGTCTAAAATCATCCGTACTTCTATTTCATTCAATAGATTTAAATCTACCTTTTACAAGTAGTTTCTACAGAAACTGAAACAGAAAAGTACTAGTGAACATCAAACTAGGAAATCGTGTAGCAAGTTACATGTAATGATCATATATAATTGATGGTTGACGTTAAATTAGGAAATATGGATCAGTTGGTTACAGCATTGCTTCTCAAACTTTAAAATTTGCGACCCAATATTCAGTCATAATTTTCATCGTCCCAAATCCAGACAATAACAATGTGTTATTTTCAATAATACTATACTTGGACGCCTTAGGTACAATACGACTAAAACATCATAAGAGCCACAGGCGTATTTAAACGTCTCGCTCATCCAAAGCATTAATTGTCTTGGACGTATATATACGTCTTTCCGAAGTACCATCTTTTCTGTGTCCTGGTATCCACGAAAATATTAGGAAGGAACTCACGATCACCCAACCGGGAATGCAAAAGGATTGTTCACAGACCCTTGTTCCAGTGCCTTATTACATTTCAATGATCGATGGGGCCGCGTCTGAAAAAAATATTCAAATTATGGAGAAAACTGTTTAATGTACTTAGAAGCCTATAAAAATTAAATTTTTTTATATATACAATACCTTTCGCTTACGAAAGAAGAGGCTTCAAACAGAAAGAATCATTGAGGGATTTTTCTAATTTTTATTTGGATTTAAGTATTAAAAATAGAATAATATGATACCTTATTTTTTCAATTATGCTTGAAAATAATAGATTCTCAATTTGTAATAAGACTTTAACTGATAAAGTACTTGAAAAAAAAACGGAAATTTATAAGTGATCTAAACCGCAAAAATAACATTCATATGATTACTAGTACCTAAAAAATGTACTACTGTACTTACTATATTCTTTAAAATTGCAAAAATTAAAATTTTATTTACAAAACAGTAATAATTTTTTTAAATCTATTATTTTAGTTTCCTTTTTATCAAGTAATAGTATAAATAAATAATTTTGATATTTCTCTTTCAGTAAAAAAGGATATTTTTAATAGCTGAAACATGCAAACACGGATCTATATTAAAGTGCAGTAGTTCCAAAAACAGAGACCAAACTCTACACAACCAGATTCCTCGTAGGAAATGTGAGTGTGAAATGTAGGAAATTTGAATATGAGTGTAAAAAACATCACGAATTATATAATATAATATTTAGGACAAAAAAAGTTATTGATATATTTATTTTGATTAGGCATGGAAATTCCATTTTTTTTTTGTTTAAACGTAGAACTAAAATCATATCAAAGGTAAAGGTAATATATACAAGATTTAAAAAAATTACATTATATAACATAAATGTTTGCAAAGACATCTCGTAGTATTAAAATACTTCTATTTATATAATTTAACATGCATAACATTTTACACAATACAAAATCTCCAAACCCACCCAATACATGATATTTATGTAATAGCATGGGTAATACAGTTCTTAGCAATACAATGAAAAGCAGTTCAAGTATTTATAAAAAAGAAGCAATGTGTATGATTGTGTTTGAAAGATTAGGGGAAAAACTAAGAGTTATAAAAGACATTAACGCGAAAACAGTTGTCATTGACATATGTTTCCTTAGAAACAGACAGGAAAAATAATTTTAACTAGGGATATATCAATCATTCCATTTTATTTCAAGACATTTATTCACCAACTTAGGTATAAGCATAAATCTTTAACTGGATTGGATGACGAAGCATTGTTTTTGTAAGTGGTGATTACGTTAACCCTTTTATTCAGTTTGCTTTAATATTATATAAAGTCGAAAGTTGCGTGAAACTCGTTTTCTTGTGTTATGGTATATAGACATGTTCACACAGGGTTCTTATACATTTATTTTACAGAAATAAGTATCGAGAGGCTAAAAAGTCCGTAAAAACATTAAAAATTAATAAAAGCAAGAAAATTAAACAAAATAAAATACGGTTTGCTGGTTTAGCATTGATAAATCACGGGATTTTTTTCAAGATAAGAAAAAGAAGAAAAAAAATCAAAGAACACCCGATAGGTGGCAATTCGTACATAAGTGAAAGAAAAGACTCGCAAATAACAGAAGTAACGTTACCAAATCATTTATTACAGCAGAATGTGCTCCGCATAGCCACCACCACTAGTGATGACACATTCCAAGTGTGTCACAATTCCTGCAACGACAGAGTGCACAGAATGTCCACATGTATACATAACAGCTCTCGGTGGATCCCATCATTCAATTCTGACCGATTGGATGGGCGGGATTGAAGCACTTGAGAAATTTAATATCCCCACAGCCAAAAGTCTACTGGAGTCATATCTGGAGACGAAGGAGGCCATTTAAACTTGCAACGTTTGCTAATGATTCTTAGACTTGGTCGTCTGGATCTTACACGATGCTCGAGCGATCCAGTTTCCTCAAATCGCTGAACAAGCTTTATGAGGCGCACCACTGTTGAAGGCTCTTTTCCAGTCTTCACAATTTTCTGAAGTCGGAATTGACGCAGTGCAACAGTCGCTGATTCCTTGTTCATGAAAAACAGCTTCACCAACAAAGCTTTGTCTTTATACAACGGACAAGTAGATCTGGATCAGGAGTATCCGTATTTGTAATCGCCTGCCTCATTTGCATATTTCCAACTGGGTCGTTTGCATGAGCGCCATCTGTCGGCATTTTTTTTATTAATTATCAATTTACTGAAAGGAAGCAAAACAAAAAGCATCCTAACATAATAAAAAATAAAATACACTTTCACACCTATAAAAGATACTTATAAATGTATCAGTACGACAAAAACTATTTGATAATTTATCTACCAATATTAAACTAAAAACAAGTTTAGTCATTTCTAGTGACTTCCTTGCATTCGTCATATACAAAAAAATTACTTACAATATATATATAATACTTATCTTGATAGTTCGTGCAGTTTATAATTACAGTCGCATTAAAGCTTTAGCGTTCAAATGCATGAGTATTGCATTCAATACATAATTGTTTTATGAGGAGGGGGGAGGATGCTATGAAAATTATGACTGAATATTGGGTAGCAAATATTAAACGTTTGAGAAGCACTGTCTTACTGTATGAAATTATCCCAGCACTTCAAGCGCAGGGTCTATCATACCCAGTGCCTACCTTTTTTTCAAGACTCTATCTAAACCTCTCTTAGAAAATGAATAGTTTCTCGTGTAGCTGACTTTAAGGTCATATCCTTTGAGGGGGCCTTAGCTTATAGGTAAATTTTAAAGGTATATTTTTGGATACAGCCTTTTCGGGTATGTCATACCCTGAACGTGAATTGCCGTTACAGTTCTAAATGCGCGATCAGGCTTTAAAATCTTATGCAATGGCGGATTACTGTAGCTACAATGAAAAAATGTGATATTTAAGTAATTTAATACATATAGTGTTTAATAGATATAGTAAAACAGTATTTACGGATGAAGAAAGACTCTTTGCGGGGATAATGAAGAGTATAATAGCAAATATGTACCTCTACTGATATCTATCCAGATAATTTAACTGAGGGAGCAATTATCGTCCTTGATAAAATGACCACATCATATTCGATGGCTAGAAAATGTAATCTTTAGCCTATAACAATACTTTTTGTATTGTTGAACGCTGCGACAATAAATGCGCAAATTATTTTGTTAAGTAGACAGAAACTACCTACCAGAATGCTATTGAACCGGATGCTGATTTCTGAAGTACTTTGGATTTCGATTTATAGAAGAATGTAGAAAGTAGTAAGCAATGCTTCTACGAATTTTTTAAAAAAAATTAAGACCCAGTTAAAACATTGCAATCAGGAGACTAAAGGAGTGTATAAACAATGTACTGAATGCCCTAATTAAAAGAACAGAAAAATTAAATTTACGTTGGAAAAGTGTAATAAACGTATTGTTTTCCGGCTATTCTTCCTTTTACACCTTTGTATGCAAAGTTTACGTTTAAAACAGATTGTAAACACCCTCGGGTATGAGACTCCCTGCGCGTGAAGTTAACGTCGTTTTTTTCGCGCGTGAAGTGCTGGGTTAAAGACTTTCATTTTAAGACTAAATTTTGTTCATACCTATAACACGATTCTTGAAGAGTTGGTTCCGCTCTCTACTAAACGGCGTCATGAAAGATGCGAAATATACTAAGTACCAAACGTTATGTGGATGATATCCAAAAGTGATCATGAGTGATTTTGTAACATACCAAAATAATCTGTAAACAGAAAAACGAAACTTTTGTGAAAACCTATCTGATTTATCATCATTGTAGTATATTTTCATACAATAAAATCTTTTATATTCGATCATTTTTTGCTTTGTTCATTAAACTCACAAAAAAAAATAATAACTATTTTTGATGTGTAACATCTTTACTCTCGGTTGCTGGATATTTGTTGGAGTGATTTCGTGAAAAGGGACGGAAATGTGTACCAGGAAGTCAGGGGAAGCGCGCGCTGTTTGATTTGACCAATTCAGCGTCTTGGGGTGTCTCTTCGATAGCCTCGTCTCGGGGTCCAACTGTAGTAGCAATTAAGACGCCCGCCTACCGCACATACCAGCAAGTCTTGTCATTTTGGTGGTCGCATGCATTTCTCTGAATCAAACAGTTAAAAAAATAAAAGATTTCCTGCATTTTGTACTTTTACCGTATACCGAAGGCGGTTCTGCTATTTTTTTTAAAAAAAACCATCACTCGCTTCCCATGATTTTGAGTGGTGATTTTAACGTTAACTTCAGTTTGCCAGAAGCTGATCCGCTCCTAGTTTTTCTGAAAGATGAACTCAAGCTCGAAATGAACACTAATCGAAATGCTTCGACAACTAGCAGTGGTACTGTTATTGACGCCGTTTTTCAACGATTTTTAAATACTTTGAAATCACAAGTATATGTGTCATACTTTAGTTTTCATAAATCTATAGTCTCCGCTCTTCCCCAAATTGAACAATAATAAATATTTTTGATAAAAAAAACTGCATTACTCCTTGCGTTAATTAAATAAAATTATCATAAAAAATATAATTATTCGATAGAAAATTATTTCCAGTCATAACCGATTCATTTCTTTCAGGATTAAAGTCACTATTGCGTATTTACCATGATAACAAGTCAGATGTTACACATCATATGCGACTACTGTAAGACTCGTTTTTTTTTTTAGAACTTTATTACAGTTCCTTTATTTTAGTGATATTAACGGGAAAAAACTAGAAATTATATGATGGATAAGTGAATGATACTTAGAGAATTTTAATTTTCATCTGACCAGAAGTTGTAATTTCGCAAGTTAGTTTTTAGAGTATTATGGGATATTAGATAAAAGATTCAACCTACAACATACTGATTTTTGTTAAAAGTTATCAATTCAAAGATATGTATAGGTGATTCGCTAAAAGATCGGCAAACTTGCCGGGTTTGACTCGGAATCATATAGAAATACAGGGATACGAATACCATAGTTGCAAGCTGTAGTGCAAAGAAGCAGAAAAAATAACAGAAACAGGAACACATTAAAGAAACAAAAAATATTTTATTGCAAGGCTACAATAGCTGTTCGAAATAAAGACCATGAGTCATCTGGCAGGTCTGAATAGCGACTCTACATGGAATTCCTTCCGTTTTGGAAGATTCATTCGGGCATCTTGACGTATGTGGCAATGTATGGAAGGTTTGAAGAAAAAAGTAGGTAGCAGAACGAACTCGTATTTAAATGTAGAACTTGTCGAAGCGTGCTGATCATGTTTGGGGCTGCAAATTGTAATGGACAAGCCACTTGACTGGGAACTTTTCTCAAACAGGCATGTTCCACATCACACTATCTTTGCAAGTGTGAACAGATGGTAACATCAGTTTGGATCTGATCAAATGAAGAGTTTTGTGTATAAGGCATCTATTCCTACGGTTGAAAATCTGAACGCTCGAATATCTGTAACTATCGGGAGGAAACGTGACATGCCTGGAATCTTTGAGAACGGAAGGAATTTCATGCTGGGTCTTGGTTCCTGGTCCTAATTTGAATACCTGTTTTAGTACAACCTTTCAATAAAAAATTTTCTGTCCCATCAACGTGTTTCTGTTATTTTTCTCTGTTTCTTTGCACTATAACTCAAAACCATGGCATTTGTTATCTTGCATTTCTATGTGATTCCGAGTCATATCTGCATCCCTTACACACCCTGAAAGTGTTCAGTGTGGTAGCGTACGTAATGTACATTAGATTAGAAGCGGGAGACAGCGCGCAACGCTTTTACCCAAGATAGGTGAAAAAGATCGATCCATGTAGGAGATACGAAACAATTCAAGAGGCCCCCAGAGTGGGGGTGGATGGAGTGGCTCCCAAGTGATGACGACCCGCGAGCATGGCAAGTGTGGTAGCAAAATCACTTTGTATGAATTAGCCGTTACCCGGCCATTTCGCTGAGAATTTCAGGGTTTTATACAACTATTTATTGTTTGTAGGTTATTGATATATAATTCCTAATATCAATGTTTCAATTGTACAAAAAACAAAAGACGAAAGTAATTATCCTTTACACACACATAAACTCCCTCTCTAGAAGACTATTTCTTTTCCGGATTTCTTTTCAAAGAGAGAAACATAATTGCCAAATTTCTTGTCTATACATCTAATAGTTCAAATATGTGACGTTCCATCTATAACGCCTCTTTAAACCTAGTCCATCCTTCTTGACTTGTGAATCTATTTCCGTAAAACTCTTTCTTCACATATGGACTCAACTAGGGAAACATGCTTGTCAAATTTCCAGTCTGTAAGTGTAATAGTTATAAATATAGTGGGAATTTTCGTCTATAATACCCCCGCCATCCTCTGTGGATGTGGAATTCCATAAAACTAGTTCTTATTGGATTCTTACTCAACAAAAGAAACATTCCTATCAAATTTCAACGGTGTGATTCTAAAAATCCCGAATTCCTTATGATGAGTGGGTGAATGATTCGCTTTTCTCTAATATACACTCTATAACACAAACGAAAAAAACGAAGCATAAAGAACGAGTTTTCCGATAAAGACAAAATTGGTGGGTTGAAAAATTATGTTCAGAATAGAAAATGATTAAAATTTCAGAAAAAATAAATGATTTATTTCAGATTTACATATTTAAAAGTAACGAGCTCAATAAGGTGTTGATCCACCTCTAGCCTGGATGCAAGCTACCACACGACCTGGCATTGAGTGATAAAGCATCCTGATGGTGTACGTTGGTATTTTTTTTCAAAACTGGCTCCAATTCTAGGGCCAGGTCGTCAACATTCTCTGGTAGATGCAGTCGCCTTCTCATGATATTCCAGACATGCTCGATTGCGATCTTTCTGGCCAAGGAAATGTTTGAAAAGCTTTAAACAGTTCATAGCAACACGTGCTGTATGTGCTGTGACATTAAATTCCTGAAAAATAAGGCCAGAGTACCGAAATGAGCAGCAGCAAAACTATTTTTAGAATGTGATCGACTTACCTCTATGCTGTAAGTGTGCCTCTTATGACGAACAAAGGGGTTTGGGTGTCAAAAGAAATGGCACCCTCAGACCATAACTTCTAGTTGAGGACGACCTGTGGAAAAGCAGGATTGACACGATGCCCTGGGTGTCTCCAGATACGTCTTCGATGATCATTAGGACACATTTGGAAGCGGAATTCGTCGCTGAACACTATACGACCCCCCAGTCAGCATGATTCCAATCTGATCGAGCCAAGCGCCACTGTAATCTGGTTCAACAGTGTGCAGGCGTGAGTGGTAGGCGGCTAGCGTTCGGTAACGAGATTATATTTCGCTCTATCAGCCGTCTTTTAATGGTCATGGTGGACACTCGCTTGCGGGTCATACATCTAAAGGTTGATAACGATGAATCAGGAGTTGTGACAGCTGATCTGACTATTAATCTGTCCACCCGATCTGCTGTGGCTCTAGGTCGACCACTACCATCATGACGTTGAAATCTGTCATTGTCCACCCATTCTTGCCAGCATCGTATTTAACCAGATTAAAACTAATTTCAACGCAACAAAATTACTTTAAAATCTGACATATAACGTACATCCGTACATTCAAGTTGTATTTTTTAATATACTCTCAAGTTGTACCTTTAATGCGCACTTCCTATTTTACGAAGAAACCTGAAATATATATGAGCAATACTTTTATGTTTCATGTCTTGTTTCGAGTTATTATTCCAAGTTTCAAAAAATTGTACACTTTTCGAACTATAACGATTCAAGTTCATAAGGAATGTCATTTATTAAAATAAATAATATTTTGATGTATGTAAAAGCCTCATTTTTTTACTTTTTAAAGATATTATTTTAATACTCAGCATATAACACGCAACTGTACATTTCGATCTTATTTTTTGTGTTAAAAGTTCGCGTTTATCGTCGGATTTTATGGTATCTGAAACAGACTGATTTCTTACGAAGTATCAATAGCTTTTATTTAAAATGAGATCTCTTTTAAATATGCTATAAATGTGCTATATACATTAAATTTTTAGATATTTACAATGAATTTATGCAAATCTATAGCAAATATGTTGCTATTTTTTGTAAAAAAAATAGTGTCCTATCTGCCAAAAACATTTTTTTTCTGAAAGTTTTTTTGTATCAAAAAGAGAACCAGCTCGAAGAGAATCGAATTCCAATTTCCGGTGACATATGACAAATTTAGTTTGAAATAGAACTTATTCTAGCAAAGGAAGCTTTGTGAAATGTAAAACTATAGATTTTCTGCGTGATTTAGAAGCCTGGAAGGAAATTTTTGATATTGGAAAAAAACTCAGTGTGTGGCATAAAGTGAGATAAAAACTTACAATACGTTAATAAAGAATAGGAAAAGACACGTTTTCAACCACAATTGCTTTAAAAAAGCTATTTCCTGAAAGTGCTGACTGTTGCTAGATGAAAATTTATTTAAAAGTATAGTAATTTTTTGGTTTTAGGTACTATTTAAATGGATATCCACTGTCATACAAATTGTAAAAAAAAGTTATGCGTTGAAAATTCTCTAAAAGTTTTGTTTTCAAGTAAATAAATTTTTCAAATTTTAAGATTCAAGCGCTTCATCTCAACAAAGTTAAAAAGATAAGAAATTTAAATATTTCAGGTGTAATCATATTATGTAATTATGCGTTAAATTTTATTTGTGTGAGATGTGTTCGCACATTTGAAGATTCACTTAAGAAGAAAATAAATTGATACACAGAGAACATTAATAATGATAACAAAATATAGACAATCACTTCTAAACAATGAGATTTTTGCTCAATTTGAATAACCTGCTAAGTGAATGAACGTTTTGTTAACGGTGAAATATAAGGCAACACGATGGTTATTGGCGACAGATTCTTTTTTTTAGAACCTCTGTCAAATAACGAGGACTACTCCTGGTCTGCCACCCACTCTCCAAACTACAACACTACCCCTACGAGAGGAATTTCAGCGCATCAGCAACTCTACACGGTGGGTCTTCAGCGGCAAATAGGCTCTGATTGATGACGCGCTGGTCACGAGTTCGTGACCATAACCATAACGCTACCCAGGACGTTTAAAAAAAGCGCAGTTATGGAGGAGCATTTTAACGGGACATCTTAAATTAATGCATTAAATGCTATGAAAATCTATTTTTTTTCTTCAGACTTACACTAGTCTAATGATATAAAACTAATTCATCCACCCCTTCTTCCTCAAAATAAAAACAGTAAATGAACGTGATAAAAACCCTTCAAGACTGGCACGAATAGAGAATACTTTTCGTTCCAGCAGTTTAATGCGTACATAATATAGCTGTAGGCTGGCAGGTTGATGGTTGAAACAAAACACTCAAGCCATGGTCAACAGCTTATCATCGAAGTTCTCGCTTTTCATAATAATAAACACTACATGGCAACATGTAAAAAAATCTCTCCATGGAGTATACACTCCATGGAAAATCTTACTGAGACTTTCCCAATAAGTGATGGCTAATGAGGACAACAGGTTACGGCGCACGCATGACCAGACCTCCAACTCAACAAAAGGGTTCCAGCGTTGTCAATGGATGTTAGGATGCCACTCCAAACGACAATCAAGACCTTGAGAAAAAGTGTATCATTTGCAGTAAAGGCTGCTTTCTCCATAAAACGCTGAGGAAATCCAGCAAGAGGAAAACCACTTTCTCCTCTGAGAATTCCTTCTCCCGCATACCACATACAGCAAAGGACAGGAGCTGAACAACTGAATGATTTGGCATTACTAAGGGTTCCTTTTTGTCCAGTCGTCTAAAGCTTGCACGACCCAGATTTTGATCAGGAGGTGTTGGTGATTAAAATAAAGCGCGTGCAGGGGGAACATCTTGTTGTCGAACAATTAAATGTATCCCAAAAAGAAAAATCATAATGATGAGTTTTCACCGGAATTGCTATACTACTTAGATTTCTAAAATATCTGCATATCTATTTTAATGCTTCATTCGTAAAGTTTCAGATCCTTAATCTCCAAATATTTGGGTGGACATGTAATTCAGGGGACCCCTTACTTTTTTTTTTGTCCTTTCAAATACATTTTGTTGACTTGAATCCATATTTTAGCAGTAACATCATGGCAATGAAGTCTAAATGGTGGTTAGACCAGAGCCTTATTTAATATACATCTCTCTTTATGCATCTTCAATATTTATTATTTAAAGCTGACATTCACAAAAGAAATGACAGCTTAAACTAACATTTTCAGGTAGAAAGATGTCTCAATTTTCATGAAAAGTTGCAGCATTGTAATTTTATACATATGTTCATAAAATAACATTTTCAACATTTTAAATTTTCCATAAATAATCAACTTCTTTTAACACAGGAAGGAATAACTCCTTTAGCTTTACGTTGCCGGAGAAAAATGCGAAACACACATTTTATACCATAAAATATGTTTCAACTGGTATAAAAATGAATAGTATGAAAAAAATATGGTGTTCTAGACAGAATAGTGAAGCTAAAATTCAATATTAAACCTTTCGTGTGCCATTTATTTCTATTTTAAATATCTCGCAGTTGTTTTATTAACAATTAAACAATAGCATTAAACGAAATTCATTTTATTTTGTCAAATTTTACGTTTAAATTTAAATTTTAGGGTTGGAAAAATACTTCCCAACGAGCCATTCACCGTCCTTAAGAAAATTAAATTTACTGATGACTTATTTGCCATTAAAAAGGAAATTAACATATTGCAATGTACATGCGGACATCATATTCTACACACATATTAGCATTGCCCTCTTCTCATATCCCTTTCTGCTACATTTCCTACATCATTTATAATCATATGTCATCTTTGGCATATGATCTCCCCCACTGGCTAAATGCATAGCATATGGATCGACACACTTCTTTGCTTGGAAGCTAGCAGGACGTCCTTTCCTTTTTCTTATCGAATACCCGTCTGTTAGCTGACGAGTTAATGCTGTACGGAATGTTAGCTGGTCTAAACTTCTGCTTCTTTTGCTCACTTACCACAGTATGAAACTGTTTATGATTGCAAGGTTAATAAGTAAGTAAAATATACCATGCCACCATTTTAAATACCTTATTTGGTACCATTCTTTTCTTTAATCGAAGAGATTAACTCCTCATGACAACATTATATACGGCGACAGTTTTTGGACAATCTACCCCATCCTTTAAGGTATCCGAACACGTTCGGAGTACTTTTTAACAAAATAGCATACTAAAACATTATAAATGTTCTTTTAGGACTCAATACGAACAAATATTACTATTTAGATATGAAAATTTAAAATAAATTACCTGTATTTTACCAAAAGTCACAATTATAAGTGAAATTTTAGCAACATTTTTGAAAAACTTCAAAAACAGTTAAGATAAAAAAGTAATAAACATATATTGTTAAAAGCATTACTAAAACAAATTAGATGCGTTTATCTAAAAATGTACTAAAAGTTTAATTTTTTATTAAAATTTGAAAATTTTAGAGCTGATTGCGTAAACATTATAAGAAATGTTACATTCTTTATGAGACCATTATTTAAATAACAAGCCATAACTCAAAAAGTATTCATACAATAAGAAATATTTTAGTACATTCTCTAAAAAATAACGTAAATATCACGTTCAAAAAGTTTTATAGAAATACATTCGTAATATTTTGAGTTATCAGACTCGCCATGATAGATTTTGAGCCATTTAAATGGCCACTTCTGGTAGATCAAAAACCCACTTCTGGTTTTTCTAAATTTTTATAATTGATTGTAACTTGGTCTCTAGGTAGTGCAGAAACAAAACAAGTATGTTTCGTATGTCAAAGATAGCTCTTTTCATAAAATAAAAAAACAAAAATATCTGTCTTTGACTGATTTGTCAGTTTCAACGTGTTCGTTACTTTAAACCATCTTTTTTTCTCCGATTTTTAGAGGTCACAATTGCTGGAATATGTGCAGTAGCACAAACTGAAACGGGAATTAGTTTTCCCACCGTTAAAATAGAAAAGTCAATATATTATAATAGGTTTTGCACTTACAAAAGGGACATTTTGTAAGATCATGTAGATGGAATGTAATCTTCCCAAGGGCCACGAAAGGGTTAATGTTTGAGTACTTTTATATTTGAAAAAGTATTCCAAAGTTATTGCTATTCTTTTAGCAAAGGTAGCCTCTTATTTTATTAATTAAGGCAGGTTGTTGCTATTTTACCTCTGTTCGTGTGTTACACATGCTTATTTTTCTTATTTATTCCTGAGAAATTCTGTTGAAGACAGTTTTTGAAAAATCTAGAAATGTTTTTAAGTATAATTTACTAGAAAGAAATCATTTCATCCTACACCTAAATTATTCTAAGTTTTTATCTGAGTTTTATCGCTCAAAAATTTTAAAAAATTAACTCAAAATGTTACAGGTTTTTCAAAGATTTATAAGGATAGCATTAATAATTGTAAAGGAGAAATTCTTTACTTATATAGCCGTGAAAAACTTTAGTTTCAAAATAACAGACATTTAAAACTAAATTTCTCTCAAATACATTATTTTTCAAAAATTTCACAGAATCCATTTCAACTTTACTTAAACCATATTTAGAAAATATTATTTTAAAAAACTGCCTTTAAAGATTTTTCACAATAATTACTAGTCTAAATTTTGACATTACAATTACAATCCATTCCTTTTTTTTTCATTTGTTTCATAACTTTGGACGGAATGAAACAAATTTTTCCTAAAAAGATATATTAACCAGACTACACAACTGCGTCAACTTCCTTAACCGTTGAATTCTTTTCATTTCAGGTAGTCTTATAGCTTGAAATATTCTCACAGCCAATTTCAACACTTTTAAAAGTTTTGTTATTCAAAACACTCACTAGTTAGAGAAGTATGCGTGGTTTAATTATAGTTTAAGCTATAATTTGAGTTTAAAAATTCATTTAAACTAGTTTGAAAAGTTTAATAGAAAATAACTTTTTTAAAAAGAAAAGTTGTTAGAACATTTGTTAAAAATTTATCTAAATACGTTTAATATTTCAGACTAACAGGGATGAAAACAAACTAAACCCTATTGTCTGTAATGTTTTAGTTATCAAATACATAAACAAAGTTTTTGAAATGTAATGTGTATAAAATATTATTGTTTGGAGTGGCAGATAAAAAGATAAACAACAGAAAGCAAAACATAATCAACCTGTCTTTTGTTATAAATAATATTTTAAAAGAAAATTTCTACGAAATATTTACTAAGAAATTTATTTTGAAAAGTGGATATACTGTTTAAACTCATGGAGAGTTAATTTAAAAATATTGAACATAGCTAGTTTAAACATGTTTATTCATATTATTTAACCTAATAATATTTATTTTAAAAAAAAAACTTATCCGATTTTTTTTAAAGTTTTTCATGATAACTTTATACTAAATTTGGAAATGATGAATAACAATAAATCACACGGTAGTAACCGTTAATCATTTTTTATTGTTTTCGGAGGAATATTTGAATTAATTTCTGGTTACCGTTATTCACTGTATAATTAATAATTGTTTCGAATAAGAAGCATTTTGAAAATTCTCTGTCAATGTTACCAGAATAACGTTAAAGTTTCAAGAAATTCAAAGTTAACACTTGATTAATTCTCTAAGGTTGATCCATGGAAACTCTTTTTGTTGGAGTGTCCATGATGGACATATCGATAAAAAAAATTTTCGATCGTTTCGAAGCTCAACAGCTTTATCAGTGAAGATCAAATCTTCTGAGTCTTTTAGGCTGATCTTGAAAAGCCCGGCTTCAATTAATGGGTCGTTGAGGATATGTTGTGGAGACAGTTGAACATTAGGACAGTTTGGGCAATGATTTGTGTAACTGCTTTGTCCGTCAGTTGATATGGTCATTCCTTTTACGTGCTTTGTTCTAAGTCTAGTTATTATTGATGCTATTGTATGGTTCCATTCAGAGTTGAGATGAAATATTTAAAATTATTTGTTGATTATGCTTCGGCTGGGAACTGCACTGGCGTCGATGAGGGTCGTGAGGTTAGATAATTGGAGGCAAGCTCTAGATTCTTTGGCAAGTTTATTGGCTTTCTGACTACTGAGATATTTACTATGGCTAGTATCCATTGTAGCGTGAAGGATCTCTTTTCTGAGCTGATTTTGTCAATGGATTGGATGATTTTGTGGCTGATTTGACACTTCCCTTCTAGATCGTTTGCAGCGTGGATATAAGTCTGTGAAGATGATAATGCCCTGGAATCTTGGAAACATTTAGAAATGAAACTCTCCAATGCACTCTTGATAGCAAAGAGTTCGCATGTGTAGTTGATGTCATTTTCCTTACTTGAATTTTATGGTACTTCACGCTCTCTACTTGGAGAAAAAGAAGACACCTGCATCTCCTCTATCAATATTGAGTCAGATGAGCCATCAATGTAGGTGATTGCGAGATTTGGAGTTTGGGTAATAAGTTCTTCGATGGTATGGTCGCCTTTTTCTTCGATTACTGAAGTAGGTTCTCTTTTAGTGTGAAGGTCATAGGAGATTTTGATTAACTTTTGTCTCTCTCTCTCTCTCTCGCTGCGGGTGAAGATGCTGAGTAATACAACTCTTCTCCAACGTTTGTGACAAATGTGTATCATTGGCAAGGCACAAACATGCAAAGTAATCAATGGGAATTAGTTGCTCTGCAAGTTCTGTGTCACAAGATTATACATTCATTGCCTTCTAGTTTCACTTGATTTACGGAAAACCATGAAAACAGCTGGAAGTAAAAGAAACCTTTTGTTGATATTCATATAGAATAATCGGTTTTATATTGAATGAAAAGCTTGTCTTTTCTACTAGAGGAAATGGAATGGTCTAGTGAAGAATTGGCAAACTTTCGAGAGAGAAGCAAAAAAAAAAAAAAACGTAGGTATAAAGAACAATATATTATATATGTATATATATAATCAACATTTCTCTACAAGAGAGAGATGGATTAACATGATTAATACTCAAAAGAATAACAATTGCTAGATAACAAGACAACAGAATTTAGAAGGAGATATAAAACATTGAAATAACAGAGTAAAATATAAAAGAATGGATGCTTCAGTATTATCAACATTGCTGACTTAGGACAGCTTGTATACATAAAATTTTTCTTTAAAAAATCTTCTGTATAAAAGTGGGGTTGAACATGTTTTTGGCCAGCCAACCTTCCCCCTTTTTTCTGTTAATAATACCGGAGCAAATACCAATTGGAAATAATGGATAGGAAATCTAAATCCATTATAAGGAAAAGGTAACTTACCCAAGAATTGCATACTGAAATGCAGAGCCCGCGCTAAATCTGAGTACAATAAACAAGTTATTGCCAGATTCTGGACATAAATACAATTTCAAAACAAAGCAAAGACTGAAAAATAGCACTTAGCAAATATAGGAAAAGAATAGAAATAATAAAACAAGAAATGTAAACATACTACCATTATCTTAGAGACTCTTAATATGGTTTAAAAGTTATAATAAATTCTAAAAAAGTATATATATTTTTACCTAAAACTAGAAACTGTGGGTATTTAAAACTATCTATGAAGAATAATAAATCTATAATAAAAAACTTTTAAAACTTGTGAATTTTAATCCTTACTATTTAGAATTTCTTTATTTAAATATCTATTAATAAAATTAATTGGGTAGTTT
>BMAO01024845.1:0-49841 GCA_019973975.1 Trichonephila clavata
AAGAAAATTTTGAGAATAACTTTCATAGTGAATATACTACATTAAGCTATAGCTTCGAACCAAATGATACATTTCTGTGTTATGAATTAATGCCCATCATATTATACAGAAGTCATCATTATAAATAATTATTAAGTAAATTACTGCAAACGAATTCATGATTTTTACATGGAGTCAAATACATTGAGAAATTTTTAAAGAATAAAATCCCAGATCGGAAGAACAGAAACGTGTTTGTTTTAAACATATTTTTAATGCTGAATTAAAATATTGATTTAATCAATTTATTCAAGAAAATCTATTCAGTTTTAAAAGTTCAGTTTTTTAACTCTTTAAAATCAGTCACTTTCACACATTTTCTTTCTTTTATACATTAGAAAACTGCACAATTCTTGACATCTCTGCAGTACACATTCCCGTGTAAAAAAATCTGTTGCCTGGTGAAAAATTCTGTTGTTGTTACTTATGCACCTGATCGACAGTAACCAATAGTAATATCAAACCATGGCCAACGAAATTCGTCGATGACAAGGTGCTAGATTTACGTTTGTCGTTATCCGCAGTTTTGAGCACCATACAGTTGACAGAGCGATTTAGCTCTATTCCACTCCAATTTTAAGGGAAACACTCTGGGGTAAATCAGAGGCTTCCAACCTCTCTTCCCTTCCATCGACCTCACGAGAAGACTTGCGGCTCGACGGCTATTAGAGTACCTCTATGCGCACGAAGGCACTCTTCAATGGAAAATATCTATGCCTTCTCTGGATTCGAACTCAGGCCCAACAGCACAGCAATCAGCGCCCTAACCGCTATATGTTTCATATAAAATGTATCATTCATAGAAAAATTATTGCATAGGTACTGAAGAACTTTTGCTTACACGCATCTAGTTTGGCTTCCAGATCATACAAGAATTTTTAAAAAAATAATTACTGGATTTTTTTTGTTTCTTACAAAAGCTATATTTTTTTAAGTTTTCATCATTGTGACTGAATTTTTGTAATAAAATTTTTCAAGTATAATTGCGAAGAGAATACTTCACAAAATTTTCCTTTGTGGTTTTAGAAATACTTATTCATTTGTATACAGGATTTTTTTAAAAAAAATAAATCTCATTAAAATGTTTGAAAAGTCAAAACAGTGAAAGGATTACATTAAAGGTGCACAATAAAGCAACAAAAGGGTTTGTGGCGAAATATTTCGTAATTTTGAGCCTCGGTCAAGAAACAAGGACGACACATGAGTGGTTACCCCTTTACCACACCACAACAACGGGAAAACATTGAGCCTCTACAGATTTAATGTGTATATCGGCCTTCTCTACACGGTGGGTCTTCTGTGGCACCAGGACTTGAACCTGCTACATTCTGGCATCGAGTTCGTGACCATAATCACTAGGCTACCGCGGCCACTATTAAGAGTGAAACAAAATTATAAAAAATTTTAAAAGTCATTTTTTAAAGCATACGTAAAAAACACAGACGATTTAGAGTTTCAAAACAATTAAACATAATATTTGTGTCTACTAGTAAAAAAGCAACAGTAAAGTAAATAAATAAAATTAAAGTATTTAAAACACTTTATACTAAGTTTGTTAATAAACTTTTGTAATAAAATTATGTTTAGTAGAAAAAAGTATTTAATGACTTGATATATAAAAGAGTTTTAACTTTCGTCTTCAAGATATTATAATAAATAATTGCATCAAGAAACTCTGCAATAACACACACACACAGAATTCAGTAAAAAAAAAAGTGTCAAATTTAAAGATGAACATTAAGATTTTTTTTTTTTATAGAATTTGCAAAGAGAAATGTAGGAGTCTTCAATAATATAAATTTGATTATTATGGAGCTTAGAAAGAAAGTGTCCTCTTAAAAATTTTAAAAAGCATATTATTTTCTTATGAATATATACATATTAAAAATTAAATAAAAAAAAGTATCTGTTTTTTTTTTTTTTTTTTTTTTTTTTTTGATAATTAAATTCAAAATGTTGCTGATATTTCTAAGTAGTAATATATGACAGAATTGAATGGGTAATAAAATGATTTTTTTTTTTAAAAAAAAAATTTACCTTTTTAAAAAAAATCCCTTTTAAAAAAATCACCATTTTTTTTTTTTTACTACTTATTCTTATTTTAAGTTCTGAAATTAAACAAATGCTATTAATCATATGAATCATATTTTTTATTGGCTATAATCTATAAACAAATCTAAAATTAATGCTGTCATTTTTTTTAAAATTAGCTATAATTTCTGAAAAAATCTAAATCGTGTTGATTAAAACATTCATCCTTGTTTTGCAAAAAGAAAAGTTAACACACATTAACACAAAGTTAAACACATTATTTTTTCCCACCATTTTCACACTCTAAAATTTCGCAGTTAATATAATGTTCAATTTTTAGTAATAAGGAAATAGTCTTAAGATAATTTTCTGAGTTTTTGAGACAAGTTTTTAAATGTTTATTAACTTTTGTTAGAAAACAATGAATTAAGGAACACTTGAATTTTGACACATCATCATTGTCTGAATGCAAATTCTATCTTGATTTTTGCATGAATATTTAAACTATGCCAATTATAATTTTTGGTATAATTGTATTTCTGTATGGTTGAAATATTGAAATATAAGTTGTACAAAATGAAAATAACTCATTTTCATTTAAAAGAATTTTTACATCTTATACCTTGTTTAGAAATAAAATATACACATATGTATGTAAAAGAGTTTTATTAAATGATTCAAGAGCTTTAATAAAATTTTTATTAAGTTGATACAATAATTTAAAAAAATCATGTAGGATTTCAAGGAATAAAGAAATTTCAAAAAGGCATTAGCAAATTCTAGAGTTTTTTTTTTAAATTGTGTTAATTTGTTTGGTAAAAAAAAATGCTAAAATTTTGAATGTTAATTCAAGATAAATATATTTATATCCCTAAAGAACTCTTTATTGAATCAATTTTTTATATCAATCAAGTGGGGCAGATAAGAAATCATTTTACAGTTACCCCTTTCAATAAATCCAATCTTCTAAGAGTCGTGATGTTTTGGTTGTTAAGAATTCATGATTTGCTTACGGGAATAATTTAGGATTTATTTTCACCATATTTACTTAAGGGATTTTATTATCTAGAGCAGAAATAAATTTTCTTATACTAATCACTAACTTACGCAATATATAAACGCTTTTTTGTAAATTACTATTTTTTCGAAAAACTATAAACGAAAAAAAGAGAAAAATAATGAAATGTGTGAAATAAAATAATGTACTGCAAGTATATATTCTTTTCCTATCTTTCAACTATTACATCGAGTGGGGGGGGGGGGGAGGACTCAGTATGAAATGAAATAATCTTTGTTGAGAATAATAAATCAGCTCTGAGTAAATATAATGGAGGAAAATTCAGTATTTCGAAAAACACTAGTGATTATATCCTTTAGTAATAAAGATAATAATAAAGATAAAATAAATCATAGAATTAGAATAAGATACGTGAAATTTCTGGATTAGATAAATAATTACTTTTCAAAAAAATTAAACTACGATTAATCTGATATTTATATCTTATATTTGTAAAAATATTGTAATTTACCTTCGTTTTTAAAAATAATAATTATTTGCTTTAAAAAAAATTTGAAATTTAACTTATTTGACAAATGCATAAAGTTTTTTTATCTGATTTTGAAAAAAACAATTTTTTCAAAGTGATTTCGAGAAATCTTTAAAACTACTGCTGAAACTACACTGGTAATATTTGTAGAGAACATCAGCGTTAAAAAGAAGCAGAATATCAGAAATGCAGTGTATTACTACGCGGAGTTTTCCCGTGAGGAGAAACGTACCGCCTATGGTTACTGCAAACCGGTTCCTCTCAAGGTTAAGTTTTGGTGAACGACCTTTAGCTAGAAAAGAGAATTTGGCGGTGGTAAATCCCAGCCCACCGTTATTGAAGATTTCCCCAAAATGCATCCTAAAGATAAAAAAAAATTAATGTTTCTTTTGATTTCGATTTTTTAAAAAAAATTTCTAAATATTTTTAAATATTTATTAAAAGTTTGAAAATTTACATTTAGTGCGTTGAAACGATCATAAAAATATTTTCAATTATCGGATAGAAAAAGTTAAAAAGCGGAAATCCTTTATTTTTTATGCTCTTTCAAACGCATATACTTTAAAAAATTTTTAACTAATTTATTTGCGAGTAATTAAATAAGTCAGCATTGCATATTTGGAATGAGGGGAAAGTAAACTTGTAACTCCGCCTTCTTGCGGAAGGATACATGAAATTTTCCCTGCGTTCCCTTGGTGAAAGGTGGTAATTTATAACTCTTCAGTGGATTGTGTAACAGAGATGTCCCCCCCCTCCCTCCAAAATGGGTCTTGTTTTCTAAGAATCTATAGGCATTCAAGATACTATTTACAATTACATCATTCTTAGGAAAGTTTGAGTCTGTGCTTGAAAATAACTACAAATACGCTTTGTACAAAAAGCTAGTTTTTTATTCCACCTTTCTTAAAATTATTTATATATACTAAATAAGTTATATTTTATTAATAATTAAAATGAACAATTAATATTTATTAAATGCATTTGAATCGTCAGGATAAAGTGAATCAGTTTTCGCATTCTTTTCTTACATATCTCCAAAATTGAAATTCATGTGTTTTTTTCCAAGTTTAAGTTATTTGAATATCAGCTGTTTTAAAACTTATTTTGCACAGTTTATTTCAGTTATTAAATAAAATGGATCATCGTCGCAGCTTCAAAAAAAAAATATTTCTTTCGGCTAAACGAAAAAAGAATATAGGACAGAATTTCAGGAATTGGAAAGAAAAGTGTGTATTTCTTTTTTCTAAATTCTTGTTCCGCTGTTCATTTCAAATATTGTGAAAGTTTCCACATACTAAATGGATTTATTGATCATCGCATTTTAAATAAGATTGAAATATTCCGAAGATGAAATACCATTAATTTAAAATAAATCAGAAAGTTTTCCATAATTTTAAGAATATTTTTAGTAACATTAATAGTTTCTTCTTAAAACATATAAATTTCAATTAATTTATTTACTATTGCTACTGATGTTTTTATTCCATTTTTATTTTCTTCACTGAAAATTCAACTTAGAAATAACATTGCAGAAAATTTTTTTTTAAATTTCTGTCTGGAAAGCAGTATCTACATTTTGCATTTTTATTTATACATGTGCTTTATATATTATTCAAGATAACTCATCAATGCTTTTTTTTTTCAAAATGAATTCTAAGTTAATGCGCTATGAAGAATGCACTGCAAGTACAAATACAGGCAAATAGTTCCACAATTTTAAAGTTCAAGCCCAGCACCACTAAAGACCCACCGTGTAGGGGAGCGATGCACGTTAAATCTGTCGAGAGCTCAGACGTCCTTCCTTTAGTGTGGTAGTTAGGAGATGAGGTGCTATCTCAGGTGTCATCCCCGTCACTTGACCATGGTTCAAATTACGAGGTCCGTTACCAAAAGCTCTCGTGTAGCTGAACAGTGTGACGTTAATATTCACTCACTCACTCCACAATTTGAATGTTTGACATCTGAGGAATTAGAGATTTTCCCCCAAAATCCCGGGAAATTCTGATTGGAATGGGGCTGTACGAAAACACTTTCTAGTTCTAGGGTTCTACAAAAACACTTTCTAGTTCTAGGGTTCCACAAAAACACTTTCAAGTTCAAAGGGTTCCTTGAGTTCAAAAAGTTTGAAAACCACTGCTCTAGAGCCATATATGTTATTTGCGACAGACTTCGTAATTCTATGCCAAGGGTGGCCAACCCGCGGCCTTGAATAATTTTGCGGCCCTCGAGATTCATTACAAAATATGATTATTTTGTACAATATTTTTGTTTATAATGTAGTGTTTTGTAACAAATATACTTCATAACTGTTTCTATTTTATTACCTTTCTTTAATTTAATACATTCTTAGAAGTGTGCGGCATTGCAGCGCAGCATCACACTCGATTCCTGTAACTCCATCGCGCTGCCTATTGCTTGAATTAGACATATTTGATCCTTGCATTATTATTATAAATTATCTATGCTTGTATAGATGAAAAATAATGAAATCAATAATAATTCATTCCGTTTTAAATTTTCATTCCAATAAATGTTTGTGATGGGTCTAAATATAATATAAAGATATATAATTTTTGTTTGCAGCCCGCAGGATTATAATGTTTTTCCGAAGTGGCCGCAAGGTCATTTGAGTTGGCCATCCCTGTTGTAAGCCAAGATCGGATAGCGAGAATGACACTTGAGTTTACAGTTTCTTTGTATTCTTCATGACCTTTTTTGAACTTGGGAATCTCGCATCTTTAGTCATTATGGTATATGGTTTTTTAAAAAATATATTGCTGGTTTCTGTTTGTGATATTAAAAATATAACATTAGTGTGATAAATAAGAAAAATATTTAGTATGATTGGTGAAAAAAGTTAATTGAAATTAAAATCTGGAATACAGTAACTTTAAAACGATTTTGTGATTTGCCGAGACGAGTAAATCCAAAGCAGAATGTATGCGAGATTTTCGACAAAAGAAACGTGAGAAAAAAAATTAAAAACTGAAGGAGTACAGCCGAAAAAATTGCACAAAATTCAACTCCACGCAGCAGGGATTGATTTTTTTTTGCAACGAACACAAATCTCTCAGAAACAAACGGCCGAACCACTTACTGCGTTACCAAATCTGTTTGTCAGTCAGGTAACTTTACGATTGTCCGCTCATAGCTTTTTTGAATGATGAGCTCAAGCTCGAAATGAACACAAACCGAAATATATCGACAACTAACAGTGGTACTGTTATTGACGTTGTTTTTCAAAGGTTATTAAATACTTTAAAATCTCAAGTATATGTGTCATATTTTAGTCATCATAAGTCTATTGTGTGTGTGTCTTCCCCAAATTGAACAAGAATATTTATTTTTGATAAAAAAAATTACATGACTCTTTGTGTTAATTAAATAAAATTTTCATTAAAGATAAAATTATTCGATAGAAAATTATTTCCAATCATACCCGATTAATTTTTTTCAGGATTTATGTTACAATTGCGTATTTACCAGGATAACATGTCAGATGTTACACATCATATGCGACTACTGTAAGACTCGTTCCTTTTTTTTGTAACTGTATTTATATTAGAAATTCCAACTCTAAAACTGTTCTTCCAAAAAATTGTGTGGGTTCCAAAACCAATACTCAATATACTTTATCAGTGGCATATCCAAAGGTCTTGGTGCAAAAAAAGAGAGAATATTGGTGGAGTTTTATTAATTAAAAATACATTAGAATATTATATATATGTATATATATATACACACACAAAGCTGATTCACATCAGCCCTGTGTCAAGCTCTACAGAACATAGGAAAGCAAAGCTACACACTACTTACATGTATGCATATGAGTTTCCTTGTGAATTTAGTGATTACCCAGGTTCGATTTGACATGTGATAGACAGGAAATGATAAAAAGAATATGCACAAACAAGAAAATATAATGCAAAATTATTATAATTATTTAAAATAAAACACACGAAAAAACAGAGGAGGGGGGGGTCAAAATTACATGTCTGTTGCAGATACCAGATTGCGAAACATGGAAACAGGAAAATAGCTTATTATGAATCATATTGTTATAAAAAATAAAATGACCAAGAAGAAATAGCTTCCTGTGTAGTTTTTTAGATGTATGGTAAGACATTTCATGGAACTTGATGTTTATTTTCAAGTAAAGATTAGAAAAATGAAAAAAATTGAAAAATAATATAAACTTTTTAATAAGTAAAATTCGCAACACTATACACAAACAAAGGAAAGAATTTAGGGGAATTCCTTACAAGTTTGAAATTACTTTCAACGGAGTTGCCATGATTACAGCTATGTAACAATCTTTTATATTTATACCTTAATTATGGGAGAAATAATCGCAAGCTCGACTTGCTTGGTGGTCAAGGCGGAGGTCACGCCTTGACCACCTGAGCTCAAGGGCCCCTGTGCACGGCACTACCTAGCCCATTGGTGGTTACGCCACTGTACTTTATAAATTTATATAAAAAAAAATTTTTGTTACATGTCTTACACCGTATTTAAATAAAATTATTGAACTGAATCGGAAATAAAGAACTGACCTGAAATATTTCAGGAAAGATAATAATTTAAATCACATTACACTATTCATTCCATTAATTTTATAAATTTCTCTTGTCATTAAACTGTTTAAAAAAGGATTTTGATGCAATTTAGTATTGAAGAATATCACAGAAAATTGTTTTGAATGTACAGAAATATATATATATATAAAGGTTTTTGCCTTAACTAAAACTTATATTTTTATAAAATTCAAATGAAAAACTGTTGTTCCTCAAAACAGAAACGAAACAGCGTAAAAAAAGCAGTTTCTTTGTATAACTAGAATGTCGGGCACAGTTTTCATGTAATTGAAAACTGCCATGGGGTGGGCAGTAAAAGAGGGGTCAGTTGTCATATAAATAGTCTTCAGTTGGTTGTAAACTGGACCCTCCAAGAACAAAAATAGAAGGCGAAAGAGAGGGGTTGTCCTGTCTCGAGCTCCCTTTGCACTTAGAATCCCTCTCTCAACTGTTGTAGAAGAGGCTTGTATGATTCTGTGACGTCATTTTCTTTCATCATGACAGCTGTCAGAACATAATCATCAGAAAATGGGATCAAGTAAATGCAAATTTGGAAAAATAATAGCTTGAAAAAAAAATATTTCAAAGTCAAGAAAATATTGAAAATTAAGAAAAAAGGGCATATAATTTATCTTTTATGAAGGAACTATTTACCTCCGATCATTAAGACCAGTACTCAAGAGTACTTGGCCTTTCTTTCAGAGACGCCCATTCCCCCCTCCCAGAAGAGGGCGCTTTCATCGTTTTAGAGTTGGAATTTCTGTCTACGGGACCCTTAAAGATTTTTCATTGCTAAATCTTTATACAGTAGAACAGGCATGTCAAACACGCGGCCCGCCAGTACATAGGTTGCGGCCCGCGAAGACATTTTACAAAATTAATTACATTTTGCAAAATCAGGGTATTTTTTATTTTGAAATTTACATTTCCATTAAACTTTTAAAAATTTACAGCATATTATCGAAAATCTATTCTTGTTTTTTTTTTAAAAAAAAAATCCTATTTAATTATATAAATAGCCTTTAAATGCAAGTATTTTTAATATTTTATTAAATTTTTTCTCACTTTATTTCATAACAATAAATAATTTTTTTTATTAAAATCTAAATGCATTTATGAATATTATTTGTTATAGAGATCGCATTACGATTCATCGTGTGTGTGGCTTTTATTTCTCGTTGAAGAGTCTAATCAGCGAGAGACGAATAGCTTGACGTCAGAAGCAGTTGAAGTATTATTTTTTTTTTAAATTTAAAAACGCTAAGAGATTGCCAAGACAAAATGTAGTGCTTACTCAATAGTTTGTAAATGAAAGTGGATTTTGGTTTTCAGTCATATTAAACTAAAAAGCTATTTAATAAAAACATAATCAAACTTTAAGAACAGAGTAAGAAAATGTGAACTGACGATGAGTATCGTAATTTTCAAGAAAAATGGGAACTGCAATACTTTTATACCCAAAGCAAGAATAAAATATTGTGCCTGACATGTAAACACTGTAATTCGGTTGCTAAGGTATATAATTTTAAAAGGCATATGACACAAATCTAGAAGCAAACTGTCACAAATATGTTATGAAACTTTGTGAAGACGAGTTGTCGGAATTGAAATCAATTCTTAAAAAAAGGAAAAAATGTATTTACTATATTTGTTGAAAGAGGAAGTGAGAGTGAATATTAACTTCACACTGTTCATTTACTCGAGGGTGTTTGGTGATGGACCATTAACTTCCACACCACACCAATGGGAGGATGTTTTAACCTCAACATATTTAACGTGCATCAGCTTCATTGGTTCAAGGCTCAAACTCATATGACTCGAGTTCGTTACCTTGTGTGACCGCTATGCTACCGCAGCCACCTAAATTTGTTGAAGACAATACAACTGCAGTAAAAATTAGTTATATGTTATCACTTTTTTAATCGTAAGCACAAATTGAAACCATTTACTAAAGAAGAATTTATTAGTGAATACTTAATTTAAGAGGAGGAAATTAAAAGAAACTAGATTATAAGAAACAAGCAAACAGCATGGAAATTTTAAACATTTTCATTGTATTATGTCATAGGAAGTACTGTTCTTGGGTATGAAGGATACATTGGACATATTTTAAAGTAGTTAGTAAAATTGTAACTATATTCTAGCATGTAGACTTTAGCATCGTCGATTTGCTTCATTTCTGGAAGATATAGAATGTGAATTTATCTCAGTCAACCATATTATTCGAAAGTTCAATGGATTTCGAGTCATAAAGTGTTAAAACGATTTTTTAATTTTCTGGATAAAATTATTTTTTGGAAGCAAAGAAAAAATTATGAATGTGCTGAGTTAACAGATGAGAAAATATGAAAGAAGAAAAAGATATTGAATTAAAAGATGAGAAAAGATGAAAGAAGAAAAAGATTCTGATTTAAAAGATTAAATATCAAATGAGAAAACCCCTGGCTTTCTCAGTTGATCTTACAAGTCAACTTAAGTTTCAAGGCAAAAATCCTTTTGTTACAATGCTATTTGATATTAACGCTTTCAAACAAAAATTATTACATACATAAGGAGAAAACTTCTCACTTTTTTTGAAAGCTTTCAAAATTTATTGATTAAATCACACTTAAATCAAAATTTACAGAATATTCTCTCCAAATTAAATTGTTAGAGATGGAATTCAATCGAATATTTTCTTAAACTTTAAAAATTTTGAATTACAATTTATTTTTTAACTTCACATCTATCTGTTGATATTGAAATTGTTTATGAAAACTTACAAATGGAATTAATTGAAATCTATTGTGATTCTTTGCAGAAGCAAAAATGTTTGTAAGTTGAAACTCTAGATTTGTTTGCATATTCATCTGTAGATCGGTATCATTTGTTACAAGTAAAATGAATGGCTGTGTTTGGAAGCATTTATTTAACAAAAATTCTGAAAGGTCAAGATTAAGTGATAAACATTTATCATCTATTTTTAAAAATTACATCAGCTAAATATGTTCAACCAATTTTTGACGACTTGCTTTGAAAGAAAACAAACGATGTTAAGTATCTTATAAAAGAAATATTAAATTGTATTTCGTATTACAACTTTTATTTTTGTTTTTTTAATAAAACAATATAAAACATGTATAGTTTAAAAAATAAAAGAAAATTTTCGATTATGTATGTATAATACGTAATACATTGATTTTTATAAATAAGAATATAATCATTCTAAAAACCCTGTTTAATTAATTTTTTGAACATTGAAAACATGCGGCCCTCAACATAATGTAAAATAGTTCATGTGGCCCGTGATATCAAATGAGTTTGACATGCCTGCAGTAGAACATCGTTTATCCAAATTAATAGGGACCGGACACCGTTCGTTTGACTCAAAACTGATTTCGATCCATGCAATATAGGAAACCGGACACTATGCGAATATTGAAAATCATCACATGCGGGAAACGTGCTTGAAGAATAAGCAAAATAGGTGCAAAATGTCGCAATTTTACCTTTATTGTATAAAATTATCACTTATTTTTCGCTGCAAGGTCTCTTATTCTCTTGAGCAGCAGTAGTTGAGTAGGACAGCACTCTGGTTGTTGTTCGTATCACTCCATAGCTGTCTCTAACGAGAAAACACGTCAGCATTTGATAGACCCTTGCTACTTTCGTTGTTGTTGTTGTCCTCGCCTTCATCCGTTTCATTGTCGACAGGTCGGATTCTTCTTGCACGGAAGTCACAATCTCGTCATCATTTAGCATGTTTACCAAATCATACGACTGAAATATTCCTCAAATTACCTTTACCCCATCACATTTGGGGGGCTCACATGAAACAACTGTTGAGCATTGAACTATTCGAAAACGTATCCGGGCTGTGGTTTGGATATTTGACGCTCCGGGTAATAAACGCTCGGATAAACGACGTTCTACTGTATCTAGTTAAAGGTTAATTGTTGGAATGTATCTTTGAAATAAATCGATTTGCAGCAACAATTTGCAAAAGACGTCTCTAAGAGAGCTATGCGAAATAATACATTATATTTCTGACATTCATAGTTCCTGGAATGTCAGTGGCGTAACATACACCCCCGTATTGCAGGAGGGCCAGGGATTCTAGGGGGTCCAAAGCGTGATTGATTCCAAGTACGTATTTAGTCTTGGGGCCCTATGTTTGGCTTTGTAGGGGGGGCCTAATGTTCTCCGTTACGCTACTGTGGAATGTTGATATTTTCTGGAAATTATTATCGGTGCACTTTAAGCAGTAGTTTGAACAATTTGATTAATACATTGTTTTTAATTTCAAAATCAGATGAATGATTAATTTAAGTCAACTAAATTAAATGTCTCGTAATTTTCCAAAGCAATGAATTATAGTGATTTAAATACGAAGTAAGTTATATATTTTTTTAACAAATATAGGACATAAATATCTCATTATGAATAGTTTTATTTTTTAACAGTTCTAGGAAGATAATTATTTATTTTTTTAAAATGTTTATATTTTAATATAAGAGATGCAAAAATATCTAAGCAAACAGTCGTGATATATTTTTTGATTCAATATGTTTATATGAAACACTATAAAGTTCAAATGTTCAAAAAAATTATTTTTAAAGAAAATTTTTTAGAGTTCAAAGAAGTAAATTGAAGTTTAATACGAAGAAGTTGTATATTTAAACTTAATATTTTTTTTGTTAAATAGAATTCATGAATATGTACGAAAACAGATGATTTCAAGATATTTATGAAATTTTATATCTCTTATCCTAAATGTATTATTTGTTTTATCACTATTATTATTACTTTAACTTCTAAAACTGATAATCACTCATATTTTTTGAAGTTTCAAATACGTATATATAACTGGTTTTTATTCCATTATATGTACTCACTGCTTATTTACAAAATAGATTATTTCTTACTGTGTTTTTGAATATTATAATCAATATTTACAGATGTAATATGGAAAGGAATATATAATTACGTTACAGTATATTATTCCTTATTTTCATTACTTTTCTCTTTTTTAGCTTATAGATTTTCAATAAAAAGAAATAGCGATTACAAGGTGTTCTGCAATAAAAAATTTTACCATTAATATGAATTTTTTAGAAAGAATTTTGTATCATTTTCCAAAAAATGGTTATGATCTACGAACAACGCTAAATTCGACGTTAGTGATAACATTCATTTTTCTTTCACAGGGAGAAAATTAATTTCTTAAACATCCTTTTTCGACATTTTCACGCTTTAAAATTTCCCTTTTGATATAATATTCAGCATTTATTAGTAATAAAATGTATGTTAAACCATATTTATATGATGATTATATAATCTTTATATATAAAATATACGTGTCACAGTGTTTGTCTGCGATGGACTCCGAAACTACTCAACAGATCATAATATAATTTTGCATACTGTGTGTCATTTCGTCCAACTTAAAACATAGGACCGTTTTTATTTCAATTAATCACGCCATAATTTTTTTATTGCCGGAAATGTGAAGAATCCGGAAAAACGTTGCCAGATTCCCGTAAGGGAATAATCGCAAAATGTGGCATTGCTCATGTATCTGTGGAAGCAAATATTGCAAACCAAAATACACGAAAATTAATTATTTCAATTAATCACGCCATAATTTTTTTATGAAGAATCCGGAAAAAACGTTGCCAGATTCCCGAAAGGGAATAATCGCAAAATGTGGCATTGCTCATGTGTCTGTGGAAGCAGATAGTGCAAACCAAAATACACGAAAATTGTGTTCCTGGCGTATTTCGGGGTGTGGAATCCGATTTTCGAGTCAGTTTCCAAAAATAACCGTAACTTTGCCAGATAAAACCGGCCAACCGTAATTTAGACACACCATAACAGGGGCTTACATTAAAAGCCTTGAATCGTGAAAACTTGGACCCTGGCGTACTTCAAAATGGATAATCCGAATCTAATATCCAGTCTAAAAAATAATATCTGTAACTTTGCCTGATAATTCAGGACAACCATTTATTACGCAAACCGTGGCAAGAGCTTACACTTAATGTCTGGGTGCGGGAAAAGTGCGTTTCTGTTGTAATTCGGGATGGTGAACGAGAGTTTGAAATCGAATTTTAGAAATTCCTGTAACTTTGCCAGATAATGCCGGACGAATCTAATGCCCCCTTCCAGGGACTGAACTTGTCGGCTCAGGGGCACAAAAGTAATCTCCAGTTGTATCTAGGGGCTTGAAACGATAATTTGAAATTATATTTCAGAAACTCCACTAAACTTGATATTGTCTGAATTAGGGGAAAATGCAAATGATTCAAGTCCCGCGTCCGGATTTTCATTATCTCTAGCGACTGAACTTGCTTGCGCTGGAGCATCAAAAATTAGCTACGTGTGCATTTCGGAGTTTGAAATGAGAATCTGAAATTGGATTTTAGGAGTTTCGATAACCTTTCCGGATAATGCCAGTCGATCGTATTTTAGACACACCGTAGCAGGGGCTTGCCTCATAAAAGCCTTGGATCCTGAAAACTTTGTCCCTGGTGTATTTCAAAACGGATGATCCGAATCTGATATTCAATCTGAAAATAACAGTACCTTTGCCGGATAATTCAGGATGACTGTCTTTTACGCAAACCGGGGCTGGAGCTCACCCTTAAAGTCTTGGCGCGGGAAAAGTTTATTCCTGGTGTGATATGAGATGGTTTAAGCGAGTCTGAAATCGAAATATAGAAATTAATGCATTTTTGCCAGATAACGCCGAGGGATTGGAATTTTCTCGGACAGCAGTACCAGCCTATCTTGCCGACGTAAAGTGAGTGAGTGAGTGAGTGAATATTAATGTCGCACTTTTCAGCTACACGAGGGCTTTTGGCGACTGACCGCGTAATTTTGAACCATGGTCAAGTGACGCGGACGAAACCTCAGCTGATGCTTTCTCCTAACTACCATACCAAACCAACGGGAGTACGTTTGAGCCCTCGACAGATTTAACGTGAATCGCTCCCCTACACGGCGGGTTTTCAGTGGTGTTGGGCTGGAACTCATGACATTCTAGCCATGATCCGATGCCTTGACCACTTGGCCACCGCTGCCACTGCCGACATAGAGACGCAAAAAGTGGATCTGGATTGTATTCCGGAACTGCTGATCCGAATATCCTCAATCCAATTCAATAGAATCTCATATCTACGTCAAATAATGCCATAGGAAAGTATTTCGCACGAACTGTGGAAAAGGCTTGCTTTAAAACTCTTGAGGAGAGAGAAATGCTTTCCTGGTGTTTTTCTGGATGGGAAACAATAATAATATGAAATCGGATTTTAGAAACTCCCGTAACTGTCGGATAATGCCAACCGACCGTGATGTCTCCCTTCAGAGACTGAACTTACAGGAGCAAGGGCGTCAAAAAAGGGCACTGAGTACTTCTCGGGGTGGGAACGAGAATCTGGATACGGATTGTAAAAGCTTCCTTAAATTTTCTGGATATAGCTGGAATGAGGTCAAATGGCTTTGTGTTCGAGTTCCACCTCCGGATTTTCATGCTTCGAATGTGGGCACCGAGTACTTCTCGGGGTTGGAACGAGAATCTGGATAAGGATTACAAAAGCTTCCGTAAATTTTCTGGATATTGCTGGAATGAGACCAAATGGCTTTGTGTTCGAGTTCCACCTCCGGATTTTCATTCCCTGTAGCAACTAAATTTTCCTGTGCAGACGTGCGAAAATATGATTGCAATAGGAAATTGCATCTTCGGGCATTGTTGTCACTGTGTTAGATGGCGGAAAAACTGCACATTCCGCATCAGCTGCCATTGGACACTAATAAAATACAAGATGCAATGTGCACCATTGAAAAAAAGAGTGGATTGGTTAAAGTATTGCAAATGAATTCAGTCATGATCAGGGATAAGTGTACCATGAACCATAAACATTCACTCACAGTATTACATAGAACTTTGCAGGATTTAAACAGCAACGAGAAAATATTCGGTTTTGTTGTCTGGTGATTCACGACAAACATTAACAGTAATTCTTTGAGCTACTTTTTCTCACGAGTTTAATGCATGTTTAAAACAATTGTTTTTATGGCGAAACGTTGAAACACTTCGATTGGCCATAATCACCCGAGTACATTTACATGATGATCAATCGGAGCACATATTTTCTAACCAACTGCAAAAAACGGCGAAGTAAAACTTCATCCCAATACAATGAAATATCCAGACAATTTCTGTACTGTTCTTCAGACAAATAGAACTGATTGAGAGTGTCTTTCCGGATATGCTGCATGATTATCTAGATAGTTATTGCCTCCGTAATCCTGTTACTTAATCAGAAAAAATGTTGATATTGTGATGAAATAAACTTCCAGATACAGAGTTGTTGCCAGGTGATCCAATGCTTCTTAAATCATTTGACACTATTGCTGATGAAAACAAAACCGTAAATTTTCCAATCGAGTTTTTGAATTCTCTAGATGTATCAGGGAAGTCACCACACAATCTTCGGTTGAAGATAGTTTCCCTGGTTATTCTGCTGCGTAACTTAAATCCTCCTAGATTATGCAACGGTGCACGTTTGATTATCAAAAGAATTACCGGGAACTTATTGAAGCAAAGATTTTGACTGTAAAGTTTGGACGAAAACTCGGTTCTGCTACTACGGAATTTGTTGCCACGTATTCCACTGATACCATCAGAATCTTTTATACAATTCAAAAGGCTTCAATTCCGATTCGTTTGGCTTTCGCGATGACCATAAATGAATCTGAAACCGAACAATATTCATTTGATACTTGGACTTAGAAAATCCATGTTTTTCGAATGGGCAACTAGATGTTGCATGCTCACGTGTGCGGAAACCGTTGAATCTATTTGAGTTAGCAAAATACGAGTTACCGGAAATTATTGTGCACCGATTAGCGATTAGCTGTATAAAATTATTATTTGCTATACTTCAAAATGATAAAAATAATTTTAAAAATTGCAAAGAATCAACGTTATTCACCACATTTATAAAATTAAATCTTCATATGTTGTTACTTAACTACATCGTTAGTAATTCATGCGTTATACTATACTCAAATAGGAGATGAATGAAATGCAAAATTAAAATAATTTGCTGTTTTATACTTTATTTCAACCCTCCAAAATTATAAATGAAATTTAATTTGACTTCATTGAATAATTTAGAATAATATTGAACTAACGTATTAAAACGAAGCCACAGCAACCCGTGGCCGGGTCAGCTAGTATATTTATAAATTATAAAATCATATATGTCTTATATTGATATTGTTGACAATATTTATATGGTGTTTTTAAATATTTTTTAATTTTTCTTCTCTATCTATCCATTGTATACATGAAAATTCTGTTTTTACATGGATATTCAAAATATGTAAATTACAATTTTGGCTTTAACTGTTATTGATGTTGACATAATTATTGTAATATCGTTAAATCTAGAATGGACCACCAGTTTAATGAACAGCTAACTTTAGGACATTCAATTTTTCAGTGGTCTTGAAATTTTATCGACTCATGGAACCCTTAGAACTATAAGAATGTAACGTCCCAGATTACATTGATATTTGAGGGTTCGAACAAAGATCAGCCATATTAATTTAAACTCAATTTTATTATCACTTTCACTTAATCACACGAAACAATTTACAGGAGAGAAAGTAATAAAACTTTAAACCTGGGAGACCAATCACTTAGGATCTGATGTTACTGTCAATCAAGTGGCATAAGTAACAACATGAAGAGTTGACATTTTGCTCGCTTGAAAACGGGGTAGAATTTCGGGAGCAAGGTAAACAGGGAGAAAAGCGTGTGAGTTCGTTTTCAAACTTCTCCATGATGCATTGCGACCGAAATTCATTTGTTGAAAGATGGCTGCCGTTTTAGAATCTTCACGTAAAAGTATTCCAATGGATGCTTTTTATGTCGATAGCTCTAACACGTAAGTGGACTCAAGAGTCTCTAACACATATTGTTCATGACACAATCACGACACAGTTTTCTTGTGGACTAGCGTTTATTAATTACTCATAACTTCTGTACATTTACATTGGAGTTTCAGGGCATGCGCAGTTCAGGCAGCGCAATTGGGATTGCACAGACACAGTTTATACATACATTACTACAGACACAACAACACACTCTACTCTTTTAATTACACAGATAGCGCTTCGTATGCCATGAACTGACATACCGCCCCACATTGCACTGGTTACACCATGCAATCACTGTATTAATTATTTACACAAAATATATAAAATTGTTCATCACTCAAATTCCACAAAAGACACTTAAAGAAATGCACTATATCATTGAAAATGAAATTTAAAAAAAAAAAACAATTCACTTGAATTGATTAAAACACACAAAAAATAAATTTTATCAACAGTATTTAATCATTTGGCATTGGCAAAACACAAACTTTAGATATGGCTCTTTTACAAGTACTAAATTGAGTTTTCACTTTAACTACACGAATTTTGTTATCGACTCCTAAATAAACTTGAATAATTCTTCCTAATAACCACTTGTATGGTGGCAAATTCTCTTCAATTAAGAATACTAAATCTCCAACTTTTACATTATTTTTTTCGAACATCCATCTGTTCCTTTGTTGCATTTGATTAAGATAATTGCGATGCCAAAATTTCCACATTAATTGCACTATTCAAGTAATTTTTTCCCATTTCTGGTAATTCTCCTTTTTATTTATTAAGTTGGGCTCAATAATAGAATTCAAGGATCTATTAATCAAGAAGTGAGCAGGAGTAAGAACTTCAAACCCATTCTCATTAGCAGACAAGAGGCAAAGAGGTCGAGAATTTAATATACTCTCAATTTGAACTATCACGGTTAAAAATTCTTCATAAGTCAAATTTATTCCCCTCATAACTCTTTTTAGATGATATTTAAATGATTTAATAGCAGCCTCCCATAGACCACCAAAGTTGGGGGATCTAGGGGGTATAAACTTCCACTTAATGCCTTCTGCCGCTAAGTATCTAGCTAATTGATCATCTGGTTTGCTAACCATTTCATGAAGTTTTTTAATTTCCCTATTAGCTCCTACAAAATTTTTAGCGTTATCAGAAAATAATTTTGCACATTTCCCTCATCGTGCAATAAATCTTTTTAAAGTCGCAATAAATGCATCGGAAGTAAAATCAGACACTACTTCGATGTGTACAGCTTTAAACACAAAACAGATAAATATACAAACATAGATTTTATGCAAACTTCCTTTGCGTTGGCTTTTGTTTTTTATGAAGAAAGGACCACAAAAGTCGACACCCGAGCAGTTAAAAGGGTAGTCAGTGGTAACCCTTTCCTTAGGCAGATTGCCCATTAATTGAGATGTTATAACAGGTTTACATTTAAAACAGATTATACATTTGTGAACAATTTTCCTACAAAGATTGCGACCATTGAGAGGCCAAAATTTTTCGCGAACATAATTCAAAAGTGAAAAAGCACCAACATGAAAGTATTTGTTATGCAAATATTCAGTTATGATACATGACAGTTTATGGATTTTAGGCAAAATAATTTGATGTTTTTGATTAAAAGGAAAATTTGTATTACCTAATCGGCCGCCCACTCTAAGCACTCCATCTGAATCCAAAAACGGATTGAGACTTTTCAACTTATTTTTTGGCAAGATAGGTTTTTGTTTCTCTATACATTTTATTTCTACTGAAAATTCTTGCCTTTGCACACTTTTTATTAAGAAGATCTCTGCTTTCTCCAATTCATCTACTGTTAGTGGGCCACTGGCTTTGACCTTCCTCCTCAGGTTGTTTACGAACCTAAAAATATAACTTAAGATACGCAAAATGGTTAAATAGTTATTACTAAGGTTACACAAATTGTTCACAAAGTCATTCACACAAATGTTAAGTACTGGCACTTCATTCTCAAGTTTTTCACGGACACTGTTCTTCAGTTCTGAATTGTACGCATCGTTGTTTTCACTAATGTTCACAGGTTTGTTCGGATAATCACTGCCAGATAGAAACTCTGGACCGTTCCACCACATTTCTTGGTTCGAAGTTTGTCAGGATCTACTCCACGAGAAATCAAATCTGCAGGATTCTGTTTGGATGGCACATGTTTCCATTGCCGTACAGGGAACAAATCTTGAAGCTTAGCAATTCTATTCTGCACAAATGTTTTAAGGTCCATCGGTTCTTTTTGTAGCCAAGACAACACTATCATTGAATCAGTCCACAGATAAACTTAAACTGATTCCAGCTTCAAGGCATCAATCACTCTTTTCACAAGTTTGGACAAAAGGACAGTGGCGCCCAGTTCCAATCTTGGAATAGTTAGACTCTTAATTGGTGAAACTCTCGATTTGCTAGTAATTAATCTCACTAAAGTCACTCCCGAATTATTTTTTGATTTGCAATACACTGCAGCTCCATAGCAACGCTCTGACGCATCAGAAAACCCATGAATCTCTATAGATGAAGGATTCTCAATCACTACACGTCTTTGGATATTGATGTTATTTAGGCTCTCTAGCCCAATTAACAACTGGTGCCATTCATCATACACTTTCTTTGGGAGTGGATCTTTCCAGTCAATACTAAGTCTCCAAAGCCTCTGCATAAACATCTTGGCGTTGGACACCACGGGTCCCACAAGACTCAAAGGATCAAACAGTCTCGCAATAGTTGACAAAACGCTTCTCTTTGTATACGAATCACTAAGTATCACGTCAACTTTAAACGAAAAAGTGTCTCTTTCTGGGTCCCAGGACACACCTAAGGTTTTGGTCTCATTTGGTCTAGAAAAATCGTAGATTCCATTTATACTCTGCGAAAGTTCAGGATGATTTCCCCGGATTTTATGCAATTCCATGCCTGCACTTTTCAAAATTTCAATTAACTGATATCGTAGCTCCTTAGCCTCTTCTAAGGTGTCCGCCCCGCATAACGCATCGTCCATGTAGAAATTGCTTCGAAGGACTGGTGCTGCTATCGGTAATTTATTTTCTTCATCATAGGACAATTGTTTCAATGTTCTCATCCCTCTTATCTTATATTAACAATAGATCCTTTTCAGTAAAAATTAATCGCACCTACTCTCATAATAGACCTTTCAAAGCGGGAATACCTCAAGTTTCAATCCTAGGCCCCGTTTTATTTACCCTGTATGTTAACGATATAATTAAAAGTACTAATACTATGCTTTGCATGTACGCAGATAACACAGCTATACTTTCCAGACACAAAAAAACTAAACACACTAGTAGACAACATCAATGAACACATAGCTCACCTTGAAATCTGGTTCTCCGTTTGGAAGATCGCCCTTAATACTTCGAAAACAGAAGCAGTATTCTTCTCTCAGAGGAATCCACCCCCTGAAATTACCCTTCAAAATCAAAGAATTCCCTGGTCTCAGCACACCAAGTACCTTGGTGTTATCATTGATAATAAACTCACTTTCCAACAACACATTACATACGTTAGAGAAAGTTTTAAAAATGCCACGCGTAAACTTTATTCCCTTATAGGCAGAAAGTCTAAATTAAATAGACGTAACAAATTGCTTATCTACACTCTGATTTTGAAACCCCTACTCACCTGCGCCTCCCCAATCTTTGATCATGCAGTAAAAACCAACGTCAACTTAATTGAAAGTTCTCAAAATGTCATCTTAAGACAAATTCTCAACGCAAGCTGGTACATGAGAAATGTTGATCTCAGAGCAGCTTGCAATATCCCCACTATCAGGCAAACTATTCGTAAATTAGCAATAAACTTCTTTAGCAATATAGACAATCACGATAACCCCTCTATCAAAGATATCACCCCTTACTCCTCACACTTCTCTGTCAGAAGACCAAGAGACATCTTGGTTAATCCTGATTTTAACTAACGCTCCTTCCTATCTTTTATTTTATCCATCTTAATTAACTTGTCTCATTCATTTATTTTATTTCTCTATTCTCTCTCCCTGCGATCCGATATGTCGAAATTGCAGGCATGCACCGATTGGCTACTACATTAACTGAACTCTCGTGTCGACCAACCAGATCGCTACCTCTCATTCCCCGACTACGCTCATTCTTGCAAGTTCTATTTTCCCGCGCTTTGACCTTCGGTTTCTGCTGCAACCAAATTGGCTAGACATTGCTCCGCCCACTTTAAGATTTCATCCTTGTCTGTTTTTCGAGCTCTTAAAAGAGCTTTTCCTTTATTATTTTTAATGTTAATTTTAATTACTGTATTCGCTAGCACTTCTAATTTTTAAATGGCAATAACTTTTTTACAATGGGCATTCATAGAAATTCTTTACAGTCGTCTTGAAAGGAGTGGATCGAGACAGTGCTTTTGAACCTTAATTTTTTTTTTCAATACAATGTTAGCTCCATCTGTTATATAATATGGAAACTAAAATAATTGAATAGTCCTGTACTATTTTTGTATTGCTGTATTAGTCGAATGATTTTTGCTAAAGTTCTTATCACATTTTATTTACATTTTGGATAATTTTTACTTTTGATTTCTTGTTATTTTTTGCTTTATTTTATTAATTGTTTTATTATCTTTCTTGTTATACCTAATGGAAAGTGTTGCAATATCTATTTTTATAGACAAGCGAGACAAATGTTTTGATATAATTTTATTTTTTCAATTACATGAAAAACTAGTTGTCAATTATTTTTGAAAATGTTACTTTTATTTTTTAAAATGTTAATTTTTTAAAAATTTTTAGTCTTTTAAAGTTATTTATGTTTTTTAGATTATTGCAAAGAAAAGTTAGTATGGATTTGAAAATCTATTCCCCTGTTGATTTTTAATAATTTTTCTAAAAAAACCTGAAAAAAAAACAAATTTTTTTTGAGATCTCAGCTTTAAATCCATACTTAATTTTATAGAACATACGTTTGGGAGTATATGCAAAAATTTTCACTGCTCTGTGAACAGAAAAAAAGTCTTAGGGATTAGAACTTTTATACCTTCAAAACTGAAATTCTGAGAAAAATGCATTTAAAATTTGTTAAGGCATATAAAACAAAAACTTGCAATGCCCGTAATTTTTAATATGTTATTTTCCAATGCATGTTCTACATTAAAACACTATTTTAATTTTACATGACTGAAAATAATTTTTTTCAATTCAACATAAAATTTTGCAAAATATTGATAGCATTTGTTACCACAAGATTACTCATTTAATTATTGGCATAAATATGCAATTAAAATATGATATCCTGGTGATTATATTTGATTTCAATATATTGTAATGTGTGTGTTGAAAAAAATAGCTCAAATGTTGTATTAATATAATATTAATACATGTACATTATATTATATTGAGAAAGTTATTCTTAAAAGGTACTTTTAAAAAACTACTTGATAAGATGACATATTACTTAATTCTTCTGAAAAAAAAATAGAATTTAAATCTAGTTGAATTAATTTACATGTTATATAAAAATTTAGGTTATTTTTCTAATATTTTATGCTTAAATTTTTTTCACGCAAAGCAAAAGTATAGATATTTTAATGAAATTACAAAATCCAATATATTTGGCTTTTTCAGTCATATTTATTTTTTATACAATAAATTATTTTTCATTTTCTAAATTAATTGCAGATTATACTGAGGTTTGGAAGATAATCATGAGATATATTCACATAAATAAATAATATTTAGGACAACAGATGGCGCTAGCATTGTATTAAAAAACATTTTAGGAGAAAAAGCGCTGTCTCGATCCACTCCTGTCTTGAAATCCCTAAAAAGAGGTTAGAGTCGAACAGGACTAGGTACTCCAGTCAACACACCCCAACGATATCTTTTAAGATCACACATTGGAAGAATCTACAGTGACGTAAGCCTCGATTTCGACAACTGACCAATCAGAAAGGTCAAGCTTTTTGTTATGGGTGTATCTAGCCTCCTGTGTTTTTGGCTCTCATGTTATGAAACTAAACTGTAAACAAGAAGCATGATCTCGGTTTTTGACAGTTTGCGGCACAAAAAGTCGTCATTCTCCTCTAAATATGTGAAAAATAAATTTTACTCGATTTTTAGTGTCATGATGTAGAGTTACTCTTGAGTTTTTGCTCTAACTGCATCTTTTCAAAAAATATCTGAGTAAATTTGAGTTTTTGCTCTCTTTTAAAAAAAAGATCGATGGCAGAAAAGTACGATATTCATCTTGGAAAAGCTGGTATTTTAAATAAAATAGCTCTTCGTGAACAAGGATTAATTAGAAATCCAATATATAAGCATGATATCACGAACATAAAAATAAATCAACTTCCTAAGTTATCTGAACATATGAGTTTCAGAGATAATCTATTTTACTGTCAGTCATTCAGAACCGGACCTGAAGGTTGTGTTATTGGAGTGTGGCAGTTTTGTAGAGGTTCTCATTCTAGAACAAGACATTACAGTTCAATTTATGTTATTGAATTTGTGTACAGTACAGCTTGCACAGTCTATCCGAACAATCCTCTCCCTTTTGTTTCTCAATTGCAGATGAAGTGTAGTTTACGTGAAAATATGATGGTAACTGATACATTTGATGTGCAATATCGTGGCAAAACACCTTTATTATTTGTTGGGAATTATTATAGAGGTGGAAGTGCTGCAATGCTGACATTTTTCAACTGTGAAGGGGATGAATACCATGATCTTGAATGGAGGATTAGTAGCTACATCTTATGCTGTTCAAGTAATAACCATTCAGGTCGGTTTGCTGTTGGTTGTGAAGGTGGTTATCATTTAGGTGCTGACTATAGACTGAGTAAGAAATATCACCTGCCAGATAATGTGCTTGCATTAGAATTTAATGATGATGGTAATCTCTTATTTGTTAGCAGTGATGAACAAGGTATTGAAATATGTGATATACGTGATGTTCCAAGAAAATGCCCATCCCGTATCCGTAGAAGCTCTACTGCATTTGATAAAGAACCAGCTCTCAGAGATTCTTCTTTGATTGTTAATAAGATGAAACTACTGTCTGATCAAGTAACACTTATTGCTACAGATATTGAAGGAGATATGAGTATGGTAAGATTTTTTCATTTCATTAATATTTTAGTTTACAGTCAACAGTTATATGGTAAATATTATAAAGATGAACCAAAAGCAGCTTTCATGTCATCAAAAATGTAAACTTTTCTGTGTCACATATATTTTAAGAATTATTTAAACATGTATTCAGCCATAATTATTGTATAAATATCACTTAATGGGGTGTAATTTTTATCCCATTTCGATGGCATTACTTAAAAATAATGTAGTAATGGCATTTTCTAAGCAAAATTAGTGATATAAATTCAGATAAGTAATGGATTTTCTCATAAAGTCCATAGTTATATTTAATAATGTAAAATACATTTTTAGCCATAATTCTATGAAGGGAATTTCTAAAAGTGTTCTATTATAACAGGATTCCAAAATGAAAATTTTAAAATGTCAAACAAGATTTTTTTAAAATGTTTTCTTTTGTGGAATTATCATTATTGTGTTAGATAATACATCCTAGGTGCTAATTTGATATTGGAGTGTTATACACCAAGTTGGTTGCTTTTGTTCACCAAGATGGGCGATAACCAGTGCCAATTTAAGCTCATTTGGGGCCCTGGGTGCAGAAGATCTACAGGCCTCCTTGGCACTGGAGGATCAAAATTTATAACCAGAAAATATGGTTAAGTTTAGCTTATCCGGGCCCCTGGGCACCCGCCCCAAGTGCCTAATTCGAAGCAATCAATCCTTGCTTCAAATACCATTGAATCAATTCTTTCTTAGCTTTCACACTCAACAAAGTAAAACATTCTAAGATATATTCACTCACATGTGCAGCCATACTTCTAACCCAGTGCCCAACGACAAAATTCAAAATGCCTGCTTACAAAATGGGAAAATATGAAAATTCCAGAAATAGTTAGGTTTGCCATATCTAACCTATCGAAGTAGAGTTATCAAGATGGTGCAATTATCGCCAACCAAAATAATTTGCCCCAAGTATGTGGGCTCTGCTAAGATCCAACTGCCGAATTCTATTGGAATCCATATAAACATTGCCAAATCCAAGGGGCCTCCTATTCTACACTTTAGATAATGATTCTTGTGAGAGACACCCTCAAATAATAAATGAATATTTGTTTCAAGAGAGTGCTAATGTGTTTAGAGTTTAGTGTATGTGCAAATATAGTGAGAGAGAGTGCATGGATAATGCTCAAATAAAACTCCTATCCTAAGTCCCTGCTATTTAATTTCTGGTGTGAATTTTTAGTGAAAATAACGAGTTTGAAATAGCAAGAAAACAGTTATTTATGAAAAACATTTGTTTGTTCATCTACAATTATTAGTTTTGTTTTGTTCATACTATTTATCTGGGATATAACAACTGAATGTAAAACCTATAAATCCATATGTTACTCATCTCATGTATGTTTAAATTGATGGGCTTTTGTATGTATGTATTTTCAAAAATATTCCACAAACTTGCCATTACTACCTAATATTGAAATCTGGAGTTCAGATAATCTATATTCTTCATTTTGCTCTCTGTAAGAACAGATGTAATGTCTATTTTATCATATTTTTTCTTAAATAATCAACATTTCATTGTTAAATATAGCTAGTATTTTATAAGTAAACATGCTTTTATATTTAAACCTCATGTTTGTCTCAAAATATGTTGTTTCAGTATGTTTCCATACAGTTGTTATTCAATTAAGGCATGAAACTTGATAATCTTTGAATTAGCATAAATTTTTTAATGATATAATTTTACATGTTAAGGATGTAGAGATTAATCTATATTAAACCATAACTATCCCTATCCTATTAAATAGGACTTTGATTAATCCTGACAGCTATTTAAAAAGCCTTCATAATTAATGAATGAAAATAAACCCTGGTCCACAATATTCTAAACATCCCCCCCCCCCACATCTGATACATTTCATGTAAGTAATGCATCAAGTTGAATTCTCTTTTATGCAATTATTTATCATTTTGCTTTGTTTTATTTCAATTTGCATGTTCTTTTTCTATGCAAAGTGTCAATCTATGTGCCTTGGCTTATTTTATAAGTTATTTGTTTAGTCTAGAATGGACCTTGAATCTACTATAACCTAGAAATTTTACTATGTTGTTACTATTTTGTTTAACACTTGTAACTAATTATGATAATGGTACTTAGATGCTATCACTACCATATTGGCAACAATGAATAAACCCACACAAATTCTAAAAATGGAATACGCTGACAGGAATATGGAGCACATAATCAAGAAAATACTTTGAAAAATAATAAGTAATTATAAATAAATGAGAGATAATAAATAAAAGAAAAAATAACTTATTGTTATTATTTAATTATTTCTTTACTTATTTTGTACTTTACTATTTAAACATTCAGTAAATCCCACATTTGCGTTATAATATTTGAGCTTACCATATCAATAAATGGTTAAGCTTAGAATTGCAGCAAGCAGTGAAATATAAAACGAAGCACATGGTTGTTAGTATGGTGAGTTATCTTGAAAGTTGGCAGGGTTGTGATAGTTTGCAAGTACTAAAATAATTTATTTCTTATAGTTCCATTCCTTTTACTAACATTTTTCTTTTATTTTTTTAAGCTTGACTTGAGGATGAGAAGACCAGTGCTGACATATCCAGAGCATGTTGGTTTTAAATATCCCAGACCACTTTGTTTAGATGAAAGCCTTGATTTATTATGTGCTGCAGGGAAAGATAACTATACCAGAATTTGGTCTCTAAGTTCTGGGCATCTACACTGGGCAGATAAAATTTATGGTCAAATACCACCTCCTGAGGACCCTCAGGAAACTATTACTCATTGTTGCATTATTCCTTCACCAAGACGTTGGTTCATAGCTGTGATTGAAAATCAAACAGTGATTCCAATTGTTCCAGATGCTGATAATATAATCTAGTTAATAAAAAGCTATATTTTTTGTTGTACTTATAAACAATGTGCAATATATTATGAATATCAATGGACATTTTAACTTTTTAAATATGATTGACTTAAATACCAAAAAATTTGTTGTAAATTGCTTTTAGTATGATGACTTTTTAATGATTCTCAATATCTGTTGAAAAACCAAGATCTCTTATGATAATGCATTTAATATTTTGTTTTAACATGGTATTCATTTTGTCCTCCTTTATATTTAAATTCTTAAAAGAGAATGTGCTTGTTGTTTTTTAAATACTATTTATGTATTTTTTGAACTATTGTTACATCGCAAATTATTGCCATGTCATTTCTGTTGCATCTATTTATATAATATGATGAATGTTTACTTTATTGGTATAATCAAGCAACTCTCTTAAATCCTCTTTTAAGGTTTAATTGTTAAGCTATGACAAATGGTTTGAAAATACTCATAGATTAGAAGGTGACTTTTGAATATTTCATCATATTCTCCTTTTCTTCCCTTTTTGAAATGTTCATTTAAATGTTAAAAAATATTGAAAAGTCAATGTTTAGAATGTTTTAATAATTATTTTGAAATTTTAAGCATTTTCTTTTTATGTTGTAAAATATTAAACTATCTATAGTTTTCATTTTTTCTATCCATGAAGAAAAGCATATTTAAATTTTTAAATTAGAGTTACCAGAAAAAATGCTAGATAAGTTTATCAGGTAGAAGTAGTGTGTTTTTATTATTTTAAAATTTTTAGGTGTTTGATGAATGAAAAGTGAATAAAAAAATTGATAATAAATGTATTTTTATATTAACTTCTAAAGTAAATCATACATTGGGTTTGTTTTTTAATTCTGAGCTTTATTATTATTTTACTGGTAGCTTCTGTTCAAGACCTTAACCAATTTCTAACAAAATGGCACCTTTTTTTTTACATTGCTTTTCAGTTATCATGGAGATAGAGAAAAAATAAAGCAATTTTGTGTTACATAATTTTGCAACAATGACAAGTACTGATTTTATAACTTATTTTTTATTTCTCAGAGTTTAGCTTTTTAAAAATGGATTTGCAATGTCATGCAATTTTTACAGTTATTAAAATTCGAACGACATGAAATTTATGTTTTTGTTATATTTTGTGTTATTAACTATTTGCTATTATTTAGATAGATAAGCAATTAGTTTATTGTTTTTTTTAAAAATAGCTTTATAAATAAATTTTTAGAAAAATTTTCATTTATTAAGAAATTTCACAAATGTGTTTAGTCATTATATGAATTATTATGTATATATGTGTATAATTAGTTTGATATTATTTATTTTTTGTATGTCCTACTTGTAGGAATGATTTTAAGAGAATTTATATAAGTATATATAAGTTTTTCTCTGAGCTGTCTTTGGATATGTACTGGCACCATGCACATTTTTGTCTATTAATGTGTTAATCATTAATTTTGGAACAATTTAAATATTTTCTGTTGCTTGTAAGTAATTCTGACACTTTATTAGTGAAAACTTCATATTTGATTATTAAAATGCCCTTTCATCAGAATGACTGTTTCCAGAACAAAATTGTTTCCTTTTATAAAGCAAGGTGCTTTTTTCTTTTTCTGCTTTTTCCCCCAAATGCAAAAATGAATGCTGAAGTGGCGATCTTATCCGGTAGGATAGAACCAGGTACCTTTGAATCCGAAACTGAGTAACTTATCCACTACACCAAAATGATCACCTTGGTGCGGAGGTTGTTACTGGCTTAAGTAGATGATACCGCTACATACTCCCCCACCAGTGAGTCGGTGGATAGGCGAACGAACCATGTATTTGTTTAATCAAGCGTGTTTGTTGCTGCGTCATGAGTTGTGACGCTTTGCTGGTTGCGTCATTCGTGCGGGACGGCTTTTGTTGATTGCGTCATATGTGAGACGACTTTGTTCATTGTGTCATATGTGAGACGACTTTGTTCCTTGCGTCATGTGTCTAATGGCTTTGGTTGCATTTGCGGTGAATAGATGGCGCCACGACAGTTCAGAAGCTTGCGTTTTTCTGAGTTCAGCCAGGGTCACCAATGAAGTGGCGCGCTTATCCGGTAGGACAGAACCAGGTACCTTTGGATCCGAAACCGAGTAACTTATCCACTACACCAAAATGATCACCTTGGTGCGGAGGTTGTTACTGGCTTAAGTAGATGATACCGCTACAATGCTATTTATTATATGTGAGTTAGATGTATGTTTATATAATGTATTTATTGTTGTATGATGAAATTATTTTTCATTATATTGCTATAGTATGTGAATATAGCTTTTGAATGATAATTTAATGATTAAGAATTACATATTATAAACAATTTACATTAGTAAAAAGCATTATTTCAAAACTTTTTCAAGAGAATTTAAAAGGTTTTCCTGTGATATTTCTTATACAAATATTGAAATATTTTTAGTCATTAAAAATAAAATTTGTTATATAATTTTTCAAATATTTTTGATGAAAAAATTTATTATGATTTTAAAAATATTTCTATGAAACAATTTAATAACAAAAAATATTATTAAAGTAGTGAATAACTGTTCTGTTATTTTTCTTAAATCATTTTGTATTTCTTCTCAAATTGTTGTCAGAAGCACATAACATAAGTCAAGTGTGATAGAAGTACAAATATTTCATTTTTTAATGTTTCACTATTTACAAAAAATTTTCCAAGTAACTTAAATTAGTTTTTTTTTTTTTAAATTTTGAAATAAATAAATTTTTTATGAGATGTCAGCACTAATTGAATCAGCAATTTTATATATGTTAGCATAAATTTAAACTAGAATTAAAAATTAAGTTTGTGGATTAAATGTATGATGATATGAGTATTTTATGTTTTCAATGTATTGAACATTATTTTATTCCCATGGTATATTCCTAGTTATTTGATCTTTTCTAAGAAAAGAATTAATGCCTAGTAATTCTATACTTTCATAAGTATATATACACTGAATGACCAAATTATCATGATCATTTGACACTTAAACGGAAATCAGCTATAACTTCACATAGTTGCCAGTAGAGGGCGAGCTAGCTAAGAATTGGGAATAGTGAAGCATCAATTGCACTGTTTTGCTTGTAATAAATAGAGGGTGGGGGGGGGCGTGATTTAGCTGTGTTGTAACACTGGATTATTGTAGGTGTTTGAAGCGTTGGAACTAGTTTCAGCAAAATGGCTACACGTGTGAAGTGTTCGAGAGCAGCAGTTATTAATATTTACAGAGAGTGAATTCCTCAGCAAAAAACCGGGTCTCATTGTCTGGGCTTGTGGTAATCACAGCTTGCTGCAAGTTCACTTGGAAAAGAGAATAGTGAAAGTTGTCTAGTCTAACAGAAGAACAACCCTATATCAAATTGAAGGGAATCTTAATCAAGGAGCAACTATGAACGTCTTTGAACAAACCGTTCCCCAAACATTACACTTTATAGGCTATGTTAGCCGACGACCTATTCAAAAGACTGTACTGTCACCTTTGAACAAAAGCAGCCACCTTTATTTTCAAAGGAGCTCAAGGATTGTATAACAAATTATTGGAAAATGGCTATGTGGTCTGATGAATTGCATTTTCAACTACACCATGTAGATGGCAGTGTGCAAATATGGAGGAACCAGAATGTAAGTACGGACTCCATCTTCATTACCACAACCGTTCAAGCTGGCGGAAGCAATATTAGGGTTTTGAGGGATGTTTTCTTGGTATTGCATGGGTCCTTTGATTCATGTGGAAGAACGTCAATGTTCAAAGGTATTTAAGTGTTATAGCAGATGGAGTACATCATTTTACATTAATAAAGTATGCTGCCAGAGATGATACTTTCAACAGGGAAATGCTCCCTGTTATGCAGCTGACATCTTCTCTAAATGGTTCAAAGAGCATGACAAAAAATTCACCTTGCTTAGTTAGCCTGCATAATTCCCAGATAGTAATCCAATTGAGAATCTTTTGGATTCGATCAAACAAGGCATCTGGCAGCGAGATCCAGCACCATCCAATCTTGAAGGTAATGGAAAGAGCAATTCATCGGATATGGCCTCAAATACTTCATACCAGCTACCAACAACTCATAGAGTTCATACCAAGAAAGATATAAGCAATATCATGAGCAAAAAGTTTTCCATTTTATTGAAGGGTAGGTCGTAATAATTTGGCCACACAGTGTATATCTGATGCAGGATTTTTTCCCCTTTGCTTATTAATGGTGATATGTTTTTAATTAGCTGTTTCAGTAATGTCTCTGAGCACCTTAAATATATCAATTTAGAAATTCTGGATTTATAGATTGAAATACTTCACACATGTTGTTGCTTGGAAAAATGTGCTTTTAACAACACCATTAGCTGTATAATTCTTATGAAATTTGAAATGAATGGATATTTTCTAAAATTCAAAAAATGTGTAAATGCTGAAAGTTAGTTCATCATATTGTACATGTGAAGATGTGTGTTTTGCATATTAATCTAAAACAAAATATTTGAAAATCTATTTACATATTCCATAATAAAAATGAATACTCATGCAAACTTCTTTTATTTTGTTATTTGGTAGTATAGTGTTAGAAAAATATTGTAACATTCAGATTATAAATTTAGTTATGAATGTCCATGTATATTGCATTCCTGAATGCACAGTTAGAACTTAAACTTTAATATCGATTTGCATTATAGATTGCATGTGAAACAAGCTCTAGTAATATTTTTTCTTAAATTATAATTTTTTTTTTCAAATATGAATGGTATTGTTACGTTGATTGGGGTTGAGGATTTTTTGCAGATCAGTCACAAAGAGCAAGGCAGTTTTTCAGGAACGAAGAAAACTTATTGACAAAAAGCAATCCTTGAAATACAGCAGATATATTCGCAGAATAAATCTCAGAAAGGCCTTCACACCGTCTAAGGTGCTCAAACACAACTATCAGTGTCTAAAATACAAGTAAGTTAAGGATTATTCACAAGCACTTGCTCTTCCTATTCAACAACCGAAGTAATAACTAATTGCTTGTCAACTCTTCACGGTCAAATCAATACCGCTTGTCGAAACAATAGTAGCTCAGTTTCTCGAGCGACTCCCTTTTTGGAAGCCTCGCGGATCTTTCGAGAAAAATCCGCTTACGTCATAGATCGTGATATTTGTAGACAGAGCTGGCTCTAGCAATTTTGCCGCCCCACTCCCCAAAGTAAAAAAAAAAAAAACTATTTTTAAAAAAGATAAAAATTGTTCATAAATGCACACCTATAAAACTTGAATATTCCTTGCGAAGAAAAAGGGAGCTTCTGATCAATTTGTTCAGCTATTTCATGTTCGATAGCCAATGTAGCTGAGCCATTTAATCTATCTTTAGAATTTGTGAACTGTAAGAAATTTTTTATTAATTTTGAGATACTAATATCTACACTTGCCAAACTTATTAGCAAAGAAAGTAAAATAAATGCAATAGCAAGATTTGGAGCAAATTCTAAAGCAGAAATAAATTTTAAAACTTCAACTGGGCTTTTTTCCCCCCTTTGCCTGCTAAAGCTGAAACTGACATTATCTCATCTGCTCAATCAATATCCAATGATTCTCCGTCGGTCAACATCATTTCTAAATTTTTACAGTTTTTAATTAATGAAAGTTTTAAGGGTATCTCTTAAATCATATATATTGTACAAAAACTGAAAACAATTACTGTCAGTGCTCATTAAATTAAATCTGCGTTCCAAGGCATTAGCTGCTTCGTCCAATGTAAAAAAATAAAACTCTATCTTGAATTTTAATTTAGGATATTCCATCGGATCATTTTGCGCTTCATAATTAAAATTTACATTTTTGCGTCGAACTCTGTGACGTGGCTGCGTTACCTCAAAGTTAGCTCATATATCAATCTCGACGGCCAGTTTTTTTGCATCACAGTGCATTTTATCAAAAGTCACACCCTTAAAAAAATCTTTACAATTTCTTGAAAGTTCCATAGTAAATGGTAGATCGTAATATTTTGTTTGCAATAGCTTGCTTATTGGATTTTAATGCAATTAAAGATTTTATACCAAATAATGATGGCCATAGGAACTTGAATTGTTAAGTAGAATTTAATAATCCAAAGGCCTCATCTCTTATAGAGTTGTCAATTTCAGCGTTATTATAAAAACTAAGCATCATAAAAACCTCCCAATTAATAACTTAAGGGTTTAATAGCCTCTATTCAGCTTTCCCAGCTATTTACACTAAGTGGTGTGACGTCGTCACAATGGAGAAAGCGCCTCTATTCATAAACGTATCCACAGCCGGCGAACACGTGGCTTTGGTTGTATCAGACAGCTGGACCGACGGTGTGTCTGGCGGACACTATGGGCCGGGCATCGCTGCATTATTTTCCATTCATGGGCAGTGATTGTACGTCCTGAATGCTGGCGCCTCTGCAGGCGGCGGCGAGGTGTTTGAAGTGCCAGATGTCAGCCGGGCCCTTGTCGCCGGGAACCTTTGAGAGGGACCGGACTTTTGTCATCTCTGCACGAATGGATGACGTGCAAGACCGTTGGTGCCGGGTGCAAAACCCTGAGGTCGGCCAATGGGGATTGATGAGGGGCGTGGAGTGAACCCGCCCCTAGAGTTTAAAAGAGTGGACTTCGGAAAAAGAAAGGGAGAGGACTCGAAAAAGACTCCTGATAGACTACCACGAGAGATTCCGGTAACTGAACCCTGCGGACGGAGGAAGAGACTCCGGACAGACTCCAACGAGAGATTCTTTAATAATTAGCTTAGCGTACACCTTCAATTTATTTCCACGACGTTACAGTGGCTTTAAAGTTTTGTGCCCTGTATACATTTTAATAATATAACCCAACGAAAAGTTGATGGAAATTTTTTTTGAACTATATTAAAAAGGACATACTTCTAAGAATGCTTTTGACATGTCATTAACGACTAAATTTAAAGAGTAGCTACTACATGGGACATAGATTGTTCGTGGATTTAACGTTCTTATTTTAAATTGAGCCCCTGATTTTTCGCCTTTCATATTCACTCCGTTATTGTAGGCCTGCCCCCGCATATCTAGCCCTAATTTTTCTCAACTTTAAATTTGAACAATAGTTTCTCAACTATTAAATTTAAAAGTTATCTTCCAGTTAATCTTTCAACTGGAAGGAAACAAAAAAACTCACATTAGTTTTAACGATAACTTCGTTAGAATTAGATTTCTCAATACAAGTATACCTTACCATAAATGTCATTTGTTCGATCTTGCTGACATCAGGGGCGCAATCTAAAATTATCGCATAATATTTAGCTTGTTTTATTTTATGAACATTGTATAATTTAATATTCTCATATAAAAAAGAAATTATCTCCTTTCTGAATATTTTTCCCTAGATTGTGTACTTTTAACTTCTTCCAAATTTTCCAGAACAAAAAAAAAGTATTTTTAAAATTTGGTCCAAATGCCGCCCCAGACATGGGTCCGGTTTGTCTGGCCCTAGAGCCGCCCCTGTTGTAAATTTCTCCACTATTTTACAGAAGAATCCATAGAGTCGCAATTCCCCAAAAGTGGTCACCAAAATCGCCAGCATAGTCCCCAAAAATGATGCCAAATTGGCTCTATCACCAAGATTTCGCCAAGTTTCCATTGAATCGCCATTATAATGTAAGAAACGGCTTTGCTTGCGAATATTACAATTGTAACATAAAATAAGTACAGCGTAGAGAAACTTCACAAGATACTAATTATTTACACTATTTTAAAAATTCTTTACTCAAAATTCGTAAAAGTTTGAATGCAAGTTTATGTACATGGTGTGGCCGAATTTGACCGACAAAATCAGAGGGGTGATAGTCGGCAGCACGTGGAAGACAAATCACCGTAGAACATGGGGTCACAAACCACGTTTGGGATGTCTTCAGAAACAGGGGCTTTTTCAAGCTTCAGAATACGCCAAAAACGCCAAGCAGCGCGAGTATCATTCAAATGTGGCTGCCTGTCTGTTGGATCTTCTTACGTCTGACTGCTTCACTAAGTTAGAGTAAAAGAGTTAGAAATTGTGGGCTTCCACCACAAAAAAAGAGTTCGAAATACAATTACAACTTTTAAATAGAATGCATTGAAAAAATGAATTTGTAATATTTATTTTGGGCTTATTTCAGGGTAGAAATTTTGAACTAGTTTTTGAACAATATTTTGATTTTAGTTGAAAAGATTAAGATATAAGAAACTTTTTTTTTTTTTTGTATATTAAGCGCTCAAAAATAGTTCCATTACACATACAATTCTTTTTTTTTTTAATAAAATTTCTAATTTTCTTTTGAAACAATTGGTATTTTTTTAAAAGTAAGGAGATCTCGTTATATTTAAACATGAAATAAAAATTGTTGAAATTTATTAAAATAGTATTAAATATATAAATAAACTTAATTTTAAAATTTTTTCTCTCTTATCTTTATTTATTATTACATACTATGTTTACTTTCTATAAATCTATTTATATATATATATATAATTTAAGTTTTTACATTTTATTTTTTTCAATAAAACTATTTTTTACTTATACTGTGTATTTTCATATACTGTTATTTTGAAAATTTTTACGATTAAACTTTTTTATAAATGCTATATACATATTTATTTATATGTTAGTATTTCTAATATCTTCAAAAAACACTATTTTTGACTACTCTTTATTTTAATGTTAAAAATTAATATTTGATTTACACAGATATGCTAATAAAATTTTAAAAAATGAAAAGCTTATTTTGACTGCAAAATTTATTTCAATAAAAAATAATTAACAAATTTTTTTCGTTTATTTTTTTTTTAAATGTTGAAGTTTTTTAGATAAAATATTAATAAAACTTTTCAACTTCTCTCAATTGTTATTTTTTCTATAATTCCTTTGAATCGAATTATGTATGCACTGCCAGTTTTCATGAGCAGCTTGACCACTAGGCCGTGGTAGCTTTAATGGTCAAGGTCACCCGCTCGTAGCTGGCGTATCATGAGTTTGAGCCTGGTACCGCTGAAGACCCGCCGTGCAAAGGAGGCCGATGCACGTTAAATATGTCGAGGGATCCAATTCCTCCCATTGGTGTGGTGTGGAAGTTAGGAGAAGCGGTTGACAGCTGAGGTGTCGTCCTCAAAACATGACCATGGTTCAAAATTATGAGGAACTTCACCAATAACGTTCGTACAGCTTTATAGTGCGATGTAAATATAACTCTCTCTCTCTCTTACTTTCTTAAATAATGTTATTAACAATTTTTACATTTGTTTTAATTTAAAATTTATTGTTTGATATTTCATTATTCGAAATGATATCTCTACACATCTTTAAGAGGCAGAGGATGACGGAAGATGGTACATCCTTCCGTAACTGCCACACCACATTTACAATAAGAGTCAAAATAAGAGTGATAAGAGTCAAAATTAAATGCTATCCTTTGCATTCGGTTTTTCAAAATGTATTTATACAAATACAAAAGTAGCTTTAATGTTATTCTTAAAAATGCAGCTATCTTTCCAATATAAAATTTGGGAATATTTCTACAAAATTCTATATTCATTTTTTTTTTCTTTCCAAAAACTGCCGCAAAAAATATACGTTCGTGTTCTATATGTTTTCTCAAATTTTATTTTTAAAATTAATGGGGCTTTGTAGTTTTTATTATTTAAATACATTTAAAAAAATTTATTTCATTTTTTAGTTAATAAACTATGTATAGTTTGAAAATAATTAATTTTTTATGAGTATTGCTGGCTGCGAAAGCTGTATAAAAATTCAAATTTGCAATAATTATCGAGTAATTGTCAATTTAATTGATATTGTCAAATTTACTTCATTATTGAATTTTTTATGTAGGAATAATTGTGCTTCAGAATGAGGAAAACTTGCCGTCACAGCTTGCCATAAGAAAGAAAGAAAATTTTTACTACCACTTTAGAACACTTATTACCAACAAGAAAATTGAATGCAAATGTTATTGAATTTCATTACTTCGACATTTTCAAATGAAAATTATAATAAAAAGGAAATATATTAATTAATGAAGATGGATATCTTGACTTTATAATTTCAGACAAAGCTTTAATTTCAATCCAGATAGTAAAGAATATTTTAATTAAAGTGCAGTTCAATGGTTTGTTTTTTTTATATATATCAAACACAAATCCATTTATTTTGTTAAATAGATTTATAGTGTAAGTATAGCAATTTTTTGTGTATCTGAATCCAACTTATTGGGATTCCTCATTAACTTCAAATATAAGAGAATGTATTCATTACAAGTAATTCTTAGCAGTGGCGTACACACACACAAGGGGAGGGTTTGAGAGTTCACAATCCCCCTCCTTAGACCAAGTATTTAATTTCCGCCATAGAGCTTATGCCTTCGCGCTTAGGTCTACGTGTTTTTACTCCCCCCCCCCCGAAAAAAAGAGGTATGTGCACGCCACTGATTCTTAGACTGAATTATAAAACGAGTTTAAAAGTATTATATATTTTCTTTTCAACATCGTATAAATATTCAGAAAGAACTCCTTTCAACAGAAAAAAAAATTCCCTTAAAAAAAAATTCCCTTAAATATTCCCTTTCCCATAAATTTCAAAAATTTTACTAAAAAGTGAAAAGATATGTACACAATGGCGCACACAAGGGGGAGAACCCCCCCCCCAAAGCCCTTGAGTTTTTTTCAGTTGATGATAATCCTATATGTATATAATGTAAAATTTAATTAAGTACTTGTAATTTACAATTTATTTTATTAATTAATGCTAACTATTGATTCAGTAATTTATTTTTTACTGTTTTTTGTTAACAAAATCGACAAAATCAGAAGAATTAATTGGTTTTGTCTTGAGGTATGATGCAAGTTGGGGAACTTTCAACAATGGACCCTTCCCCCCTTGAAAAATGTTTGTACGCGCTACTGTATGTACACATTAGATTTTGTTACAAATAAGTTTTTTTTTTAAATTTACGATGATTTGATCTAAATAAAACATAAATTTATTTAGAAATTTGTGTTTATTTGAAAATAACTTTATTGAGGAGTGCATCAAAAAATGGGTAGAAAATATTATTGCTGTTATTAAAAAAAATGCAACAGCAATATTCATTTGTTTAAGTGGGGTCAAAAGGAAAAGTTAATGATTATCACACAAAAGAAAAATTTAATTGCTTGAGCTCTTTTTCTTAATTTTAATTATTTTGCTTGAATTCAAAGTGAAAATCCTTCATGATTTAATCTCTTTTATTATGCTTTAAGTTTATTCAATATTCTGGTATTTGAATTTTGATAGTTATTACAAGGGAAGAAAGTAATTCCTTGTATGGTAAATATCCCATTCTACACGAGTAAAAAAAAAGAAAAGTTTTGCTTGTCTTTCTGTCCCACACAATCGATGACCTCTCTTTAAAACTGCCATGTCTTCATTTTTAAGGAGTTGGGAAGATGGCTGGCGGCAATCTATTTTAGACACATTTTTGACCATTGGTTTTGACCTTGCTATTTCCACACCCTAATGTTGTATATTTTCTCATTTTTGCCTGTCTCTCTTTCGAAGAGTAAGGCCTTTTACAAACTATAAATCCAGCTACATTCTGTCAGATAAGAATTCATTGTGGTCAATGCTAAAAATACTATGAAAAGCCGTTGGGGAGGGGTTAAACAATTAGCTGCCTCTACGTACACTTTCCTTCTCCTTTGGCGGAAGAAACGTCCCAACATCTCAAACGGGTACTGTGTCGTATTATGCAGAATTTGACCCCTAAGATAAAACGACCCTTCTCTATTGTTCAAGCAAAAGCTGCTCACCGGAGCCCTTTTCCTTCTCTGATAAGGATCTGACCGTTCCATCCCTTCACTGTACGCATTCGCCTTCCGACAAACAACGATCTTTCCAGCATCGACGTAAAAATTAAAACAAAATTTGCGTACTTGCTATGGAAAGATATTTAAATTTATGTGTTCCACAACCCACAATTTTCTAAAAAAAGTTATTGCATATTTAAAAATATTATACAAATATCAAAAACTCAGAATTGGATTTTAAAAATATTTTAATACTAAATGGTGAAAATTATACTAACAGTGAAATTTTGAATGTGAAAAAAGAATGTTTAAGAAATCCCACTTTTTTCTTTACAAAACAAAAAAAAATACGTTTTAATCAATACGATTTAGACTTTTCAGAGATCATAGCCAATCTTCAAAAAATCCTAGCATTAGATTTAGATTTGGTTATAGACCAGAGCCAATAAAAATATGATTAATTGCATTTGGTTAATTTAAGAACTTAAAATAAGAATATTATTTTTTAAAAAATTAATTTTATTGGTAAATTTTTTTATTGCAGAACATCATCTATGGTATTAAATATAGCATAACACATTCAATTCTGTATTCCTGTCCTTTTAAAAAGTAAAATCATTTTTAGGATTTAAGAAGAAAGTCAAATCTCTCTCTCTTCCCTTCAAAGCCCTTATCTAGTGATTAACATAATTAGGGTGAATTTATTAACATTATATTCTATTGTTTACTATTCCGGGGTTCAATGAAATAATTTTATACTCGTTAGAACAATGGTTTGCAAAGCTAAATAGTTTTCTAATGGAAAATGCACCTTTTTCCGTTTGCGGAAATAATACCTATAATGAAAGAGAAGAAGCAACTTTTTTCGATAGATCATCAGATTCGACATTAAAATCTAAGGTTGCGCAAGAACAGCTCCTAAATTTAAGGTTGCAAATTCATGCAAAATACGCGGGATTTGTTTCGCAGTGTAAACATTTTAATGCCCTTCAGAACTATGAATTTAAATGGAAAAACATTTCTGAATGTATCTGCGGGAAAAGAAGAACAAAATATAAGAAAAAAAATTAAACACTGAGAATATGAAATGCGATTGCAGATTATTTCAATAGATCTGTTGTTACAATATCAAATTTTCAACATTTGGTATCAATTTTGTCAGATTTAACTTTAAATTTCCTCTGTTAGTAGTGTCCAATTTTTTTTTTTGTTTTTTAGTTTTGGAGATAGACAACTGCGCTGAAACTCCTTCACACTAGGAAAAGCAATTTAAAATTTCCTCGTGATATTTATTCTATAGTTCGGGATTAATAACAGGTTTCACTTTTTGAAGTCAAAATTCCTGACATCTGTTTCTAAACTTTAAGACCTTCGTTAGAGGTCATAACGATCAGTCCTTATTGTAATGTGACATTTTTTCTTCAATGTGACCATATGAATCCATTGCCGATTATGGTATTACCATAGTTAAAGCATTCTCACACTTGGTTTCAAAATCTGAATTAAAGGCATCTAACTGTTGAACGTAGGTTAATATGTCCTGACATCGTCTGTGTCCAATTGATAAAATTCGGAATCTCAAGTAGTATCCTTCCTTAGCTGATCTGGAGAGAAATGCTGAAATAGTTCTTGTTTTAATAAAATGCATGGTCCCCTACTAAGTGCAAACTAACCTCATCAAATTTAGTAAATAAATCTGTTAAACGGGTAAAATTTTGTATCCACTTGATTAAATTTTCTTTTAAAATTAAAGTCACGTTCTTGTTTTATGAGATCCACTATCATAGACCCTCCCTTATACCTCAATGGACCCCCAAATCATTGTTTTGCTGCAGGTCGTCATAAGGGTCGTCATTGCAGGTCGTCATAAACCCTTGGGGGTCTGTATAAACCACTCTGGGAATCACCGCTTTATAACAAAAGTTTAAAAAGCGTCCTTATATTACTCGAGTGATTTTACTAAAATTATCTTTAGATTCTTTTTACCTATTTACACTTTATAATATTTATTTTCTATAAAATAATAAATTATATATAATTTATTTAATATACATATAATATTTATATAAATATGTATTCTATAACATATTTATTTTAAAAAACTAAATTTAGTTAATTATTTTTTAAAGGTATTTTTATTTAATGTAAAACAGCTTATTCTGACGGTTTATGTTGCTATTTGATCTGGGGAACGTGTTAAGATATGTCAATAATAATATTCATGGAATTGGAAAATGGCATTCTCTATGAAATGTGAAGCATTCGTTAATTTAAAAGTGTCATTTTTATGAAAAATTTGAAAAAGGAATATTCGAATACTTAAATTTTTTTTTACGAGAATATTTATACCAAGAAATGCAAGAATGAATTATGTATCATTAATACTAATTTAAAAGTAAAAAAAGTAAGGTCTCTCTCTACATATATTGTGTACACAATTTGGAAGAAGATTCTGCATTTTGCCTACATTATTTTCTGAAGCATGAAATTCTAATGAATTTAAAAGGCTTAATTTAAGTATTGGTTTAATTAAGTAAATTCATTTTATCGAAAACATTCTATTTATTATTTGATTTATAATTGTTATACTAAAAACAATACAAATTTCTAACCATTTGTTAAGTGGAATAATTATATAAAATAAAATTATTGGTAAGTTTAATGAAATTCACATGAAATTTAAAGATTTTTAATACAATTTGGTATGTTCAAATCAATCAATTTATTTCCCTTTCAAAAAAATCTTTTTTTAATAAAGTTTATTTTTTTAATGCTTAAAATCAGTCGTTCTATTTTCTACTTTCTTTTATTCATTAAAAGACTGCAGTTAGTGACAGATTTCCGCGGTACAGACCTATTTATAAGAATCTACATTCTAAGGGAAAATTCTACATAGTATTTAGTTTTCACTTCTATTTTTACTTCGTATAAGGTATTTTTACAACTTTTATCTTTTTTAATGGGTCGCAGTCTAAAAGATTAGTCATGGGTTCTCAAATTCTGATTTTACCAAGAATCCACTTCGTGAAATTCCGCAAGTGCGACTTGAAAAAATATAAGAAACGGGATTTCAAATTTCTCGAATGATGTTGTGTGGTAGTTAATAAAATACAAATAAAACGCCCCAGCTGAGGTGTGATTGCATATAAATTTGAAGTCTGCAGCCAAAAGAACCCATGTTCTTAAATTTCAATGTTAAATCAATTTATAAAATTAGTTGTCCATTTTTGTTGTTTTTTAATTATTAACACTATTTAATTACTATTATTTAAAATTTAATTTTTAGGTTTAAGAAATGTTGAATAATTTTTAGCGATGCAATGAATATGGGACAATTTTCTTCCAAAAGTCATTCAATAGCTAATCCATCTAACATGTATATTTTTCATCTTTCTAGCGCAACGCTTCTATTAAATTCAATTACTAAAAAGCTTTAACTTTATTTAAGCACATTTGCTATTTCAAATGTTTTAATATCAGAGCATATTTTAATATTAAACTTTATCAAACTATATAAAAATAATGCAAACATTTTATATTTCTAATTTTTCAATACTTTGATTGATTTTATAACATTATAAATTTTTTGAAAAATATTTAAGTGATTAGGTGAATAGCTTTTATGTGTTTTTTTTTATTTGGCTAAATTGTGCAAATTATATGCACTGATCATTACTTTTTTTTAAACATTTATAAACCCCGTGCCCCACCGAACGTATAACATGGGGGTAAACAACACAGACAGAAGAAAGGATTAAAACACAAACATCCATGCCTTCTCCGGGATTCGAACCCAGTCCCTGCAGCACCGCAGTCAGCTTCACTGACCACTATACCGGATGGGCGGCTCTGATCATTACTTGAACTTTATTTTAGATTAGTGTTTTCAAGAATTGACTTTTCTTTTTTACCTTTCAAAATTATTTTCTTTTCTCATAGGGATAAGAGTATTAGAAATTTAAATGACCACATTTGAATATATATATATTTTTTGCTGCTCATAAAATTTAAAATGCTGTGACTTTGTCTAAGTAACACATAGTCTATAAAAAAAAGAATACAAACTTCGTAAATTTTTTAAAATTGGTATGAAAATTATAGCATTTTGTTTCAATTGTAATAAATATAGAAAAAAATATAGATTTCATTTGTTGTAAACAGAGGACCTTTTTTTAACAAGTGAAACAAATTCAGTTGATCAGTTCAAATACTAGCCGTTATACCCCGCGCGGCTAGTCTATACAAATAAATAAAATTGAAGTGTCTGTTTGTAATTTCAAATTAGCAGCTTTTTACTTAATGCACTAAAAGTATATACGGTACTCATAACAAAAAACCAATTTTTAAAATTTTTGTCTGTCTGTCTGTCTGTCTGTCTGTTTGTTCCGGCTAATCTCGGAAACGGCTGGTGCGATTTAAAAAATTCTTTCACTAATGGAAAGCTACATTAACGGGGAGTAACATAGGCTATATTTTATTCCCGTATTCTTACGGGAACGGGAACTATACGGGTGAACGTGAAACTGAATGCCAAGATGAACGCCAAATTGAACGCCAAGCTGAGCTAATGAAGTCGTTGTTTTGGTTACTGGCGACCGATGGCCTTCATGAGACATAATAGTGTTACGCGCACATGATAATACGCTGACACGTGCCATAATTTTTTTTTAGGATAGTTATCTCACTGTTCAGTTAAGTAGAGCATCGGCTGTTTCGGATGCACTTTTAAAAATAATAAATCAAGGCTTCATAAGCAAAAAGCAATGCAAGAAACAAAAAATTGATAAGTTTTACGGTTAGTTTTAATCCTTTCTTTTTTTTTTTACATTTTTAGTCACATTTAAACAATAGTTATTATAATCCCAATCTATATCTATACAAATAAATAAAATTGAAGTGTCGGTTTGTAATTTCAAATTAGCAGCAATTATTTGCGGGGGCGGGGGTTTAAGGGGCGTTAGAAATTCCGATTTTTAAGTTATTAGACGTACAGTCTTGAAATTTAGTAAGTACATTCCTCTCATAGGGTAGAGAAACGCTACAAAATGGGTTTCGTGAAAATTACCCTCTAGTGGCGTTGCGGGACTTAAGGGGCGTTATAGATAATTATTTCCATTTTTAAACTATTAGACGCACAGTCTTTATATTTGATAAGTAGATTTTTTTATAGAGCAGAGATCAGCTATAAGATGGTTTTGTGAAAACAGACCTCTAAATGGCGTTGCGGAGGATTTAATGGCGTACTAGATAAATATTTTCGTTTTTAAACTACTTCACCTCCCTGCTTGAAAATTGGTAGGAATGTTTCTTTCATGGAGTAAATATCCGCTACAAAACAGGTTTGGGAAAAATTGACCCCCAAGGGGTGTTGCGGGGTGTTAAGGGCAGATATAAATAATTATTTCTATTTTTAAACTATTAGACGCACAGTTTTAAATTTGGTAAGCAGATTCTCTCATAGGATAGAGATACACTACAAAATGTGTTTTGTGAAAATCGACCCCTAGGCCGCGTTGCGGGGGTTCAAGGGGCGTTATTGATAAATTTTTTTTTCATTTTTAATTTATTGGACGCACAGTATTCAAATTTTGCTAAGCAGATTCCTTTCATAGAGTGCAATTCCCCTACAAAATTGGTTTTGTGAAAACAGACCCAGAAGTGGCGTTGCGGGGGCTCAAGTGGCGTTATAGATAATTATCCCCATTTTTAAACTATTAGACGTACAGTCATGAAATTTGATAAGCAGATTCCTTTCGTAAAGTAGAGAACCGCTACAAAATGGGTTTCGCGAATATGAACTACCAAGTTTAATTTCGGGAGATTAAGAGGCGTAATTGATAAATATTTCCATTTTAAACTATTTGATCATCCTGCTTGAAAATTGGTAGGCATGTTCCTTTCATGGAATAGAGTTCCTCTAACAAAGAGTAAAACGAAAAATGACCCCCAAGGAGGGTTGCGAGGGGTCAAGAGGAGTTACAGAAAAAAATTCCTGTTTTTAATTGTTAGACCCATATACTTGAAATTTGTTAAGCATGTTTCTTTTGTTGAATAGGGATCCACAAAGAATGCATTTTAAGCAAATCAAGTTGTGGGGGGGGGTGCAGGGGGTTACTGGGACGTATTGACGAAAAAAATTACTTTTTTCGAGCTACAAGAACTATAATAATGAAATTTGGTTTGCATTTTTCTTTTGTTGAGTTGAAATCCGCTAAGAGCGGTTATTTTGGAAAACGGCTCTCAACGGGATTACAGGGATATTGATAGTAAAACTTTTGTTTTTTTTTCTGTTAGATTTAGACTTGAAATTTGGCTTGCATGTTCAATTTATGGAGTAGAGATCCACCGAAAATTGGTTTTGCGGGAATCCACTTGGTTTTTGGGTTACGAAAGAGCAAACATCATTCTATGCTTCAATTTTAGAGATTTTTAGAAAACACAAATTAGATGAGTTCTGCCCCTTTTTTTTATCAACAGGCGACAGTTATAGGTATAAGTATATTTTTCAATACAATCAAATTCTTAATGCAGGACTTAGATATCAATAATTTATACATATATATAAGCAGTAAAAATTTATAAAACATCATGAAATTCCCAGCGAAGCGGGCGGGTAACAGCTAGTATTTTTATATAATTAATCACTGAACAAAAAACTCATAATATTTCATATTTAGTACTCGTTGAAGACATTTAATTAAAACTGTAGATCGCTTACAATAAAATGACTGGTAAAAAAAAAAACATTTCTAAACCGATGATTCTCAGACAAGAAGTGAGCTATAGTAGCGAAGCAGCAAAAATAAAGAAAAAGAAATTCTCAGTATAACTTGAAGGAGATAGTTTTCAAGTATTTGAAACACTCCCTAATTCTTGACAAAAGGAATTCCCTATTCTTGACACTCCCCTTTTTTTGAATCTTTTGGACCATGCCGCAAAAACAGTACTATAGATTTGTTGACCTAAAAACGGTGTCTTTCTAAACATGAAAGATCAGAAGAATTTTTGCTTTAGTTTTGAACAAAAATAAAAGGGATGCTCATATTGGCAAATGTTTATAATTACAACATTTTTGTTCGTTCTCAATTATTATGAATGGAAAATTAAAAGCTCACTCACACACATTTACATTGAAAAGAATTTTTGCATCTTATATCTTGTTTAGGGGAAAAAATCATTCAATTATTTTGCACACATGTTTTTTAAAGTGTTTTACTAAATGAAACAAGAGCTTTAATAAATTTTTCTTAACTGAATACAATAAAAAAAAAAGATCATGTAGGATTTTAAGGAAAAAAGAAATTTCAAAAAGGCATTTGCAAACCTCTAAAATTCTTTGTTCTAAATTGCATTAGTTTGTTTTATAAATAAATGCTAAAATTTTGGTGTTTTAATCCAAAATAAATATATTTATATCGATGATTGATCGATTTCCTGTTAAATCAAGTAATACATATAAGATATAAATTTTATCCCTCTTTCAGAGGAATCCTGCCTAAGTGTCATGATGTTTCAGTTGTTACAAAATCTAAATTAATTATATGTGAATAATTCAGGATTTATTTTCCACACATATTATTATCTGGAACAGGAATGAATTTTCTTGAACTATTCACTAACTTACGCAATATTATCAACAATTTTTTTGTAAATCTTTATTTTTCCCCAAAAACTATTAATAAAAAAATAGAGAAAAGCAATGAGAAGTGTGAAATAAAATACCATACTACAAGTATATATTCACTTCCAAATTGTATCTTTTAACTATTATATCGAAAAACACTTTGTATGAATTAATCTTTGTGTATAATTAATTAGCTCTGAATAAATATAATGGAGGTAAATTCAAAGCATTTGTTTTGTGAAAAACAACAACTTTAACTAAAGTATTTGTTTATTTCTAAAAATATGAGAGATTATCTCCTTTAATATATATAATTAAGATAATGATAAAGATAAAACAAATAATTCATTTAGAATAGTAAGAGATATAAAATTTCTAGATTAGATCCAGTCTTAATATATGTTGTCTAGAAATTCTTATATTGATTATACTAAAATGTGAATTTTTTCATAAATATAAATTATTATTTTCCTCAGCAGTGGAAAAAATAAAGACTATTTGTAATTTGATATTTATGTCATGTATTTGTAAAAATAATGTAATTTGCCTTCGTCTTCAAATGTTATAATTCCTTACTTTGAAAAAGGTTTATTGGTGAAGGACCTCGTAATTTTGAATCTCGGTCAAGTGACGAGGACAACATATGAGCTTCGATATGCTCGCGCCCCCTTGTAGGATTATCCCGCCCCCTAGAGGCGCGCGCCCCACAGTTTAAAAAGCGCTGAATTAATTGATTTTTTAAACTGATATTTGTTTTAAGTTCTGAAATTAAGAAAATTATATGAATCATATTTTTATTGGGTATGGTATTTAAACAAATCAAAAGTAATGCTATGACATCTGAAAAAAATCCAAGTCTTGTTGATTAAAACCCATTCTTGTTTTGCAAGGAGAAAAGTGTTTTCCAGAACACAATTCTTTTTTTCAACATTCATTTTAAAACTTTGCAGTTGGCATAATATATTCAATCTTCAGTAATAATATGATATTTTTAAATCATTTTCCGAGTTTTTGAGATTTACATGTTTTTAAATGTTTATTAACTTTTTTTAGAAAACAATGGATTAAGGAGCACATAAATTTTGTTATTTCATCATTGTCTCAATGCAAATTCTATTTTAATTTTTACATGGATATTTAAACCATATCAATTATAACTTTTGTTAAAATTGTAGTTTAATATGGTTCAAATATTGAAATATAAATTGTACAAAATGAAAATCACTCATTTTCAATGAAAAGAATTTTTACATCTTATATCCTGTTTAGAAAAAAAATCATTTAATTATTTTACACAGATGTATGTAAAAAAAAAAAATTAAAGGAATAAAATCATGTAGGATTTCAAAAAGACATTAGTTAATTCTAGAGTTTTTTTTATTTTGAATTGAGTTAATTAGTTTCATAAAAAATACTTAATTTTGAAATCTTAATTTAAGATAAATAAATATGTGTTGTTGTTGCTTATAACCCCTAATGAACTCTTGATTAATGAATTTCCTATTCATTCAAAGTGGTGCAAATAAGATATCAATTTACAGTCACCCCTTTCCAGGAATCCTAGGAGCCGTGATGTTTTGGTTGTTGAAAATTCTAGCTTTATTATGCGTGGATAATTCGAGATTTATTTTCAGCACATTTATTATCTGGAGTGAGTAAATATAAGTGTCACGCTATTCAGCTACTCGTGGGCTTTTGGAGACTGACCTCGTAATTTTGAACCACAGTCAAGTGACGAGGACAACACCTGAGCTGGCACCCCCTCTCCTAACTTCTACACCCCACAAATGGGAGAATGTTTGAGCATCGATAGATTTTTTTGTGCATTGCTCCCCTACATTGCGGGCCTTCAGCGGTATTGGGCTCGAACTCATGATACGCTAGCCACGAGTCCGTTGCCTTGGTCACTAGGTTACGGCGCCCACTTTTATTATCTGGAGCAGAAATGAATTTTCTTATACTTTTCAGAAACTCATACAATATCAACCGCTTTTTGCAAATCGCTATTTTTTCGAAAATCTGCAATTAAATAAAGAGAAATATAATGAAAAACTATGAAATGTGTAAGATACTGTACTGTATATAAGTATATATTCCCTTCCAAATTGTAATAAAATCCTTGTAACTATTTTATCTAAAAAAAACCCAATATAAAATAATCTATGTTTTTAAAAAATAAATCATCTCTGAATATATATAAAGGAAGAAAATTTGTCAGAAAAGCATTCGATTATTTCGAAAAATGTGAGTGATTATCTCCTTTAAAAATTAAGGTAATGATGAGAT
>BMAO01024846.1:0-33367 GCA_019973975.1 Trichonephila clavata
TTGCCATGCATTGCTAGTCCGAAACTTTTGCGAAAATGTTAATAGCTTATTTAAACTACTTACCATAAAAATTGCACAAATGTAGAACAATTAAAACAGCATACCGCCATAATAAATATATAGAAAAACGAACGAAAGATCAATATCATAAAACTTTATCTTAATAATTATAAAAATACACACTTCAGAGCTAATTTCCACGCTCAGAGCTAATGCACAACATGCACAAAGATGTTTATGCCTTTATTTTATTTCCATGATTTAAAGCCTCGTATGTTAAATATTGTACACAGAATAAAAGCAAAATCAGCCACACTTATAGGTAAAATACATCAAAATCTAAGAACTGTATATGCATTTGTTTAAATAAATATCTTAAATATTTTAATAATAAAAGTGTTGAATCTGCCACATGGGATATATATCACCAAAACAAATATATAAAATGGGAGAGTTTTCTATTCTGTGAATTAGATTTTAATTACCTGAGTTACCAAAATGAGATTTAGTATTTGTGCTTTGGGAGTATCCAGTTTGGAAGTTTTAATTTCATTCATAATAATATCATAAAAGTACGCACACCTTTTTAAATTTGACCAAATCCATTTGATCTTCCTTCAGTGAATACCCACAAACTTAGAATTTTGCATGAATTGCACAATTCTTCTTAAAAACATTTATTACTGCTTGTATAATGTCAACTTTACTAGCGTATTAGAAAATAATTAATTCATTTTTATCAGGCTCTTTCTATAGATAATCTGGAATGTAGGCGGTGAAGCTGCTGTTTAGCGTCAAACATTGCTCCATTACTTTATGAAAATGGTAAAGCTTGAAATTTTGCATATTTATAAAGATCTGGGTATCAAATAAGCCAATAAAAATTCTTGATAGTTTAATGATTTTAGTAAAATTCATATCAATTTAATAAATTCTGGAAGAAAAGAAAATGTTGAGGCAATTATAAGCAAAATACAAACATTAACAAATCGTTTCGAGGATTAAAATATATTTATTTTACTTATATGTTTAGTTAATTGATGTTATTTCATTGTATAATGTACGATTAATAATAATTGGATTATTCCAATGAGATATAATGATGAATATTTTTCACTAAACTCAAAATTAAATCACAATTTCATAGTGTGCTAGGTTGAACTTTCAAGATACAGCTGTGGAAGCAGTTCAGTTATTTGGTTATCTTTCAGCAATGAATTATTTGCTGCCAATCCCTGATTTTGGGATACGTACGGTTCCAGATGTTTCGAGGAGTGGTCTTCATGTAAAGGTTTTAGAAAAAGCAGTTTTGTAAGTTTGACACAATGAGAAGAATGTTGTGTAAAAGCTTGAGCGTAGAATCAAAGCGATCTTGAAAGACTGTGCCGCGAAACCTTCCATAAACACTTCTGTCATTCTATATGTGTTAGTTGTTAAACACAGATTTATATTTGTACTGAAAACATCAGTATTTGCTTCATCATTTAATTATTCACCAAAATGATTGAAGATAAAAAATTTCTTACACATTATAAAGATTTTAAATATATTGATATCACATTTAAAATCAGATCCATCATAAAATAATTTGAATCAAATATTATTCGAAATAAGCTTGCAATTACAAAGAAATGCAAAGAAATTCAATCAAAAAAGTTATGTATAAAATCTACATAGTATAATTTGAAAAGTATTTCTTCATATTTTCCTCGCGTTCGCATAAAATTGAATAACGAAAAAAAAATGTGCTTGAATCTTTGCTATAAAATTAATGTGTAACATTATTAACAATCTTAAGTACAATTAAAACATTTTTACTAGTGATAAATGTTGAGTAAATTTATTTGAAAATATATCACTATATTATTTTACTTATAATTGCACGGAAAACTTTTTTATAAAAATGCAATTAGTTATTTAACGTATTGTTAATGTTAGAGATTTGAAACTCTAGCAAGTATTAAATTATTCGAAAAATAGAACTACTAAATATTTCAAATGGTACCTAGTAATGAAATATGCACAATACTATTTCGAAGTTCTGAAAAGACCTAACTATTTTACTCGAAGGAATAACTATCAAAAATGCTAACAATTATAAAGTACAGACACAGGAAATTCAAACATATACAATGATATAAAATTACGCGGACCGTCCCCAAAAGCCCTCGTGTAGCTAGCTGAACAGTGGGACGTTAATATTCACTAACTCACTCACTAATATTAATAAATATATTGGATCAGGGATATTAATGCTTGCTATCTATACAAGCAAAAGTGTATACCAAAGTAATATGTTTTAACACGTATAAATAATTCTTAATAATAAATTATTCATCTTTGCGATATTATTTTTGTTATTAGTTATAAGGAATAGACCTTGAGAAATTTACCTTACCTATTTAGAAACAGAGGTTTTGCATCCATACACCATATTTCATGGGCAATGTGGAAAATGATGGTGAAAGTAATGATATAATGTTATTGTCTTTTTTATTGTATAGATATATTAATAAGAATTTGCTATTTTTTTGTCCAGTAATAAACCATTTTTTTTATATACTGCATTTGTTTCATAAATACTTTAAATAGTTGTAATTTTTCAGGTTGCTTTTTATGTGTTCTGTATATCAACCAAATATATGAAGCAAATATTCTTGCATCTTAGAAAGTCTCACTTTTTTATCTCAAAAAGTGCTAGATGGGATTTCTTGCTGTGGTGACATGCATTTTAATTGTATAACAGTTGTGAAAGACTTTCTACAGCATTAGAGATTGGGTATTGTAATATATTGGAAAAAAATATTTATATGATGGGAAATGCAACAAGTTAAAAATTTATTTAGTTTTAAAAGCACTCTGCTTTTTCTAAGACTGTCAGCAATATTAGTTACACAACACTTTTCAATACAGTAGATATGATCCAAAACCATTTGAAAAAGACAATGGTTTGTGCAGTTTAAAGGGTGGTGTAACAAATTTTATTGAAAAATTTCCTTATTGAGGTCACTATGTACCCAAAGCTTAACATTTACAACCTTCATAATTTTTTCTATATTCAAAAAGAAGAAGAAGAAAAAAAATTTTTTAGCTAAAGGATTTTATGTCATTGCAGCAACATGTGTATAATATTAATTGGACAATTCCAAATGAGTTACAATGGCTAGTAATTCTGATAGAGATGTTAAATCACCAAAACCTTAAAGTAAGCCGATTTTCAAGATTTGGCTGTGATATAAGCAATTATGTGCTGCCGAGTCCTGATTTAGGGGTGCACAAGATTCCAGAGATAAAAAGCGGAGACAGAGAGTCTGACTGCCTTTTCCTCTGAAAAGGTGCTAATTTACTTTTGACATTTATTGCAGATTTCTGGTCAGAGTGGTTCAATAGTATCCGCTTAGAGGTGTGGTCTTCCGAGAAAGCAATTTGAAGATGTAGTTTTGTTCCATTGACACAATGCAGAGCGTTGAGAAAAAATTTGCGAGTAAAGTCAAAGCTATTTTGAAAGATTACCGCGTCATTTTTCTTAAATCATCATCTAGTTCGAATGACATAGATCTATATTTATATTGAGATCAGCAATATTTTCTTGGTCAATTGATTTACGGGCAAAGCAGTTGAAATGATTAAGATAAAAAATTTCCTACACATCATAAGGACTTAAGTGTATTGGGGGGGGGAGTCAGATATATAAACGAAGCAAAGCTTTTATAAGAATGTAAATACTCACATTAAAAATAGATACATCATAAAATAATTTGAATCAAATATAAGCCGAAATTAACTATGCAATTATAAAGAAATCCGTAGGAATTTAGTAAGGAAATTTCTACGTAAAGTTCAAAAAGTATTTTTCTTGTTTTTTCACGCGTTCTCATAAAATTGAATAACAGAGATATTTTTATAAAGCTTTGCAATAAAATTCAATGTGTAAGAATATTGACAATTGTTAAGTACAGTTAGATCATTTTTACAAGTGGTAAAAGTACAGCAAAATTGCATTTCATAATACCATTAATATATTTTTATAATCCTAAGAAAAACTTTTATTATTAATATGTAATTAATTATTTAACGTATGTTGTAATTTGAAACACTAGCAAGTAGTAAATCATTTGAAAAATGTTTCGGATGGTACCGAGTAATGAGATATATGCACATTATTATATATAAGTTCTAAAAAACATGACTACTTTTTGCTAAAAGAGTTAGCTATCCAAAATGCTAAATATTATAAAGTACAGGCAATTGCTCAGGAAAATCAAACATACACAATAGTATAAAATTTTTCATGAAAATAATTTAGCTATTAATATTTTTGTTTTTTTTTTAGTTGTTTTTAAAAAAACACCTATATTTCTGAATACGGTGAAAATTGTTTCACGAAACTGATTATTTTGGAATTGAAATATTTTTTCGTGTTGAAGAATATTGTAAAAAAAAAAACATATTTCAACAAAATTAAGTTTATTAGAGAACATTTTATTTACATAGATATGAATATTCATGTATTTAATAAAAATCAATGAAGCAATACATTCACAAGAACTTAATGAAATTTATTACAAAATTCTCAAATTTTTTGAAAAACAAAACATTTATTGAGTTTTTGGAAAATAATCTGATGAAAGAAATTTAATAGTTAACAGTGGCGTTACGTAGAATATTAGGGCCCTCCTGCAAAATCAGGCTTTGGGCACCAAGCCATATCTTACGTTATCCAGAATATAAACGTTTTTGACGAATGTCAACACAATATGACTTGAAAATAATAAATTAACTTCAATTTTTTTAATTAATGGTCGTTACAGTAAACGTCATCCTATTGATGCGAGCTGCTAATTTATTTTTCTCTACTTTTCACAATACATCAAATTTAATGAGTTAATTCCATTTATTTAATACTTAAATCCATCAAAATATATTTAATATTTTTTTAAAGAGATGTCAGTGGTACTCAATGGCGTAAAGTACACCCCCGCATCGCAGGGAGGCCCAGGATTGAAGGGGCCCATAGCCTGAATGATGTCAAATAAGTAATCCTTTGTAAGATCCGGCTTGGGGCTTAAAACCAGACTTTATAGGGGGCCCCTAATATTTTTCGTTAGACAATTGGTGGTACTTAAAAAACTTTTGAAATGACTGCCCCCTTGTAAGCCCATTACAATCAAATTTATATTATCTGAGACTGCCGGCTCTAGCAATTTAGCCGTCCCGGACAAAAATGAAAAATGCCGCCCCTCTCGCCAAAGTAAAAAAAAACTATTATTAAAAGATAAAAATTTTGGTCATAAATGCACACCTATAAAACTTGAATATTGCTTGCGAAGAAAAAGAGAGCTAACAGTTCATATATATATATATATATATATATATATATATATATAAATACTAAACACTAAAACATAAGAAATTACCACTGGTTTTTTTTTTCTGACTTTTAATTCTGAAAACTTTCTGATCAATTTGTTCAGCTATTTCATGTTCGATAGCCAATGTAGCTAAGCCATTTAATCTATCTTTAAAATTTGTGAACTGTAAGAAATTTTTTATTAATTTTAATTTTGAGAAATTAATATCTACACTTGCCAAACTTATTAGCAAAGAAAGTAAAATAAATGCAATAGCAAGATTTGGAGCAAATTCTAAAACAGAAATAAATTTTAAAACTTTAACTAGGCTTTTTTTTTAAAACTGACATTTTCTCATCTGCTCAATCAAGCGCGTTTACATCCAATGATTCTCCGTCGGTCAACATCAGGCCTGCCCCCGCATATCTAGTAAATTTAGCTCTAATTTTTTTAAAGTTTCTCAACTATTAAATTTGGAAGTTCTCTTCCAGTTAATCTTTCAACTAGAAGGAAACCAAAAAAAAAAAAAAACTTCGTTAGAGTTAGATTTCTCAATACATACCAAAATACTCAATACCTTACCATAAATGTCATTTGTTCGATCTTGCTGGCATCAGGGGCGCAATCTAAAATTATCGAATAACATTTAGCTTGTTTAATTTTATGAACAATGTGTAATTTAATATTCTCATATAAAAGAGAAATTATCTCGTTCTGAATATTTTTCCCTAGATAGTGTACTTTAACTTCCTTTTCCAAATTTTCCATAAAAAAAAAAAGAGGTATTTTTAAAATTCGGTCCAAATGCCGCCCCGGACATGGGTCCGGTTTGTCCGACCCTAGAGCCGCCCCTGTCTGAGAAGTCCTAAGTTTTTGTATGTATTCTAGGGGGGGGGGAATTTCTAGTGCTCTTCTTAAAAATATTCGCATTTATATTTATATACGAAATGTTTACTTACACTTTTTGCTAGATATAATTTAACAGAAATACTTTTATAAATTTTGTATAACATATTTTTTACGGTTCATTTTTATTAATTTAAATGTTTGAATTTTACTGTTGCATTGACAAAGTATTTTATACGTGCTTCAGAATTCGATTTTTAAGAAATTTAAAATAATTTTATATACGAATTTGTATCTTTAATTTCTAAATAAAATATAAACTTTGTACTTTTAAAATCTTTTAATTACATGTTTCGAAAATAAGAGATAAATGTTTGTCATGCATAACATTGTTTGCAGCTTCTTGATCTTACAAATTTCTAAGTGCATGTGAATACTTGGTACATATGATGTTAATTGTATTGCGATTTACGATTACTTGTAACAAAATGAAGCTCTTATAGCCTACCTAGCGAATTTTTGAAATTGCATATGAAGTTTTATTTTTCACTTTTTTCAGCAAAGTACAGACTTTAAAGCATCAAAAAAATTTTTTTTATGGAATTATTCAATTTTTTTCTTTAGCAAAAAGTATGAACACAAAAAGAATAAAAACTGATTGACTTTCTTCCTTTCTCATTAGATAACTTTTGAAGAATGTGTACAGTACAGTCCTACATTCTTTTATAAAATTGAAAACGGAAGAATGCTTATGTATTCTGAAAAAAAAACCTAAAATTTTAAATTTATTTTCTTTTTAAGTATTTCTTAAAATTGAAGACAAATTTAAACAATGAGAGAAAATCCTTACTTTCCTTTGCGTATATGGTGTTGCGAATTTTACTTATTGAAAATTTATGTTATTTTTCAATTTTTTTCGTTTTTCCAGGTGTTACTTGAAAATAAGCTTCAGGTTCCATGAAAAATGCATCTTTAACGTACACAGGAAGCTATTTCTTCTTGATAATTTTTTTCATAACAGTATTATTCATAATAAGCTATTTTCCTGTTTGAGTATTTCGCCATTACTCGTATCTGTAGTAAATAGATTTATGTAATTTTGTCCCACTCCTCTGTTCTTTTGCAGGTTGTTTTTTTAAAAATAATTATAATAATATTGTATCATTTTCATGCTATTTTTTGTATCATTTTCTGTCTATCCCATGTTAAATTGAACCAGGTTAATCACAAAAGTTTACTCAGGAAAACTCATACATGTAAGTAGTATGTAGCTTTACTTTCCTCTGTTCTGCGTGAGTGAATTTTAACGTCACCCTGTTCAGTTACACGAGGGTTTTAGCGACGAACCTCGTAATTTTGAACCATGGTCAAGTGACGAAGACGACGCCAAGCGGCATCCCCTCTCCTAACTACCACACCACACCAACGGGAGGCTTTTGAGCTGTCAACAGATTTGACATGCATCGCTCCCCTACACGGCGGGTCTTCAGTGGTACTGGGCTCGAACTCATGACATACCAGCCACGAGTCTGTTACCTTGACCACTAGGCTAACAGCGCAACTTCATATATTCTGCAGATCATGATAAAGGGCTGATGTTAAAGTAGCTTTGTATATTTAAAATACTAATATATTTTTACTTGATAAAGCGCAATCAAAATAGAACCCTCGTGTTTTTTGTTGTTGTTGCACCAAGGCCTTTGGTTACCTAGTTACGCCCCTTTATATAACTCTAATTAAATAAAAAAATTAATAGTGTATTTCCAATCCGAACAGTCTGGAGAGTAAAATGTCAACTCAGGTGTCATCCTCCTCAATTCACCGTGATTTAAAATTGCGAAGTTCGTCACCTCTATACCCCTCACATTGTATCGCCCAACGAAATTCAATCAGAAATTAACGAAAAATCTATTTGTTTACTTTTATTATAGTAGAAGTTTCTGTTCACATCTATGTTTTTTATTTCAGAGAGCGCAATTGCTGTTGGATATTGATTAGGTTTGCTTTCAAACGTTTCTAGCATTCTGTATTAATTTTTAAAAATACGTTTCAAAAATAGATTTTTACAATGTATAAGGGTACTATCCCTGCTTACGTGTTTTTAAAAATTTATATATTTTTTGGAAAAAAATTAAATTTTTTAAAAACAATGAGTTAAATCAATGATTTTCAAACATTCATTTTTTAAGTTAGCAACCTAAAAAGGAATCAGCAAAAAGTAAACGAAAAATATTCATATTTCTTAGAAAATTTAAAATATGTATATGTGTTCTACTTTCTATGGTCATTTTGCTTTGACCTTTTTTATCTCGCTATAATCTTAAATAAAGTTTTCACACACCGTCGAATAGTTATAAAAATAGACTTCTAAAATAGAAGCATGACTTCGATATTTTTCTTACAATTATATTTTCATTAAATTTCTCACAAACAAATTCCGTTGAAAAACTTAATAAAAGTGTAATAATGATAATGTTTGATGTGCAGCATAGTGAGATACATAATAGCAATTATTTTCCAGTATTTATTAAAATGTCTATTTTTATGTTATTAACTACTTTACAAAAACTCACAAAAAATTATTAATCCAGTTACATTTAAAATATTTTGCGTTCTAATCAAGATAAAGCGTTAAAAATATCTAGCCAAAATAATAAATCAGGAAAAAAGAAACAAGAAAAAATGTTCCCAGGTTTTCATAATAAGCAGATTGACCTGTTCGTCTTCAAAGTGTCGTAAAATAGCCCCCCCCCCCTGTGAATCATGAGATGGATCAATTACAAAGGAAAGTATTGCATTCACCATCTAAGATAGGAGATAAAAGCCCTGACAGGCTAGGCCAAGGGTAGCCAGCCCGCGGCACGCGTGCCACATTGTGGCACGCGAATACTTTTTAAAAAATTACAAAAATATTATGAAAATATTACTGAATTAATTGAATTACAATAAAAAAGTTGTCATGAAGAGAATATGTAACAAACAGAAATTTTTAGGGTGAGATTTTAAGGGCACTAAGCAAGATTTTTCTTTTCTTCAGAAAAATGCCAAAAATAAGATCCTCCTCCAAAACTTACAATTCTACTGCTTTGAAACGTTCCGAGAAAAGTGTTGAGTAACGTGAGACTAAAAGCAAATAAATTCTCTCTCGCGCGGACGGTCGAAACTGCCCAAAAAGTCACCCTCTCTCGGGGGCGGTTAATTTTTAACATCTCAGATTTCCCTTCAAATTTCAGCTTCCCCGTGCAGGGCTGATGGCTGACTATTGGCTCTCAGCGTGATGTCAGATAAAAAGGTTTTTCCGGAGATGTTGGCAATTTACGATTTCTGTGACGTCAAGAAGTAATTCTGCAATATATTAGGAGCGCAGTTGTTCATACGTTAAAAGTAATTCAATCTGCACAAAGTAGCCGCTTTATAAAGCAGAGGGAGTGTGAACTTGCATCCATGACTAATCAGAATGCTGGATTCGGAGCCTAGAAAATTTGTAGCGTAATATTGGCAAATTGTTTCTAGCTGTCAGACTCAGTTGATTTTAAACTCTGTTTAGCAAGACGTTTAGCTTTTCTCTTTTTCTAAAATTGTTTTTAGATTTTAGTGTTGAGCGTAGTTGTTTAAATTTTTTAAAATTTTCAATATGTTTATGAGTAAACCTTCGACATCGAAAAGAAATTATGAAGAGGATATTTCAGCACGTGATTTTAAAATTGTCTGGGAAGAACAATACTTGTTTACACATCAAAATGCTTCCAAGCCTGTTTGTTTGATATGTGGAATTTGTATAGCAGTTCCAAAAAAGCTTAACTTGGATCGTCATTGCAAACAACTGCATAGTGATTTCAACATCAAATATCCTGTTGGATCAAATTTGCTATCGGAATTCATCAATAAAAAAAAGAAACATTTAGCCGGCTAACAATCTTTGTTCCAGAAGAGAAATGACGAAATGGAAACCATGGTGAAGGCTTCTTATGAACTTTCTTTGTTGTTAGCCCGCAAGAAAAAACCATATTCTGACGGAGAGGAGATAATAAAAAGGAGCCTTTTCATTTTCGCCCAAAATGTCGGTGATCTTAATATCAAAAATATGGTTGATAAAATAGCTTTGTCTAGAAATACCGTCATGCGTCGTATAGATGACATGGGCCAGGATGTTGGAACGCAAATTGTCTCTGGACTTTAAAATTGCAAATATTTTTCATTAACTTTGGATGAAAGCTGTGATATCACTGACAATGCACAGTTAAGCAACTTAGTGCGTTACACGAACAAAAATTTTGATACTGTGGAAGAACTTCTTGATTTGCGCCAACTAGTTTTAACTACAGGGGAAGATATTTTTAAGGAATTTAAAAATGTAATCGCGAAGTTAACAAAGTAGAATGGGCAAAACTAGGCAATGTTTGCACAGATGGAGCGCCTTACATGGTTGGCAGATGAAAAGGTTTTGTTGCATTGCTTGAAAATTATTTGGGAAGAAAAGTTTTCAAGTATCATTGTATTATTCATCAAGAAGCTCTTTGTGTCAAGGACTTAAACTTGTCTTTCGTTGTTCACCCCGTGGTACGCTGTATCAACAAAATACGAGCTCGTGCTCTGAATCGACGAAGATTTCGTACGCTTTTCCTTGAAGAAACGGAAGAAAATGGCAAGTTACTCCTTCAGTGTAGTGTGCGCTGGCTTTCCAAGGGAAGTTTACTTGCGATATTTTGAAGTTACATGGAATGTGATTTAGAATATCTGGAAGAAAACGATGAACTGCCCAGTGAATGCTCGCTCCTCAGGAGTGAAAATTGGCTGTGGGATTTAGCTTTTTTTACCGATATAATGGAACATTTAAACAATTTAAATTTAAGATTACAGTTAAAAAATTGTCTTTTTCCTACCCTAGTTAATCATATATCTTCTTTTGTGAACAAATTTTGCTTTTTTGTCTGGATTTTGGAGAGAAAAAATTATCTCATTTCCCATTCATGCAGGAATTATCTACCAAAGTTAGTATCGTTTTGAACTATGATAGATTTAAAAATTTAATATCGATTTTTTAGGATTCTTTCATTGCCAGGTTTGAGGGTTTTAAAGATGATAAAAAAAATACTGAACTTTTCACAAATCCTTTTTCGATTTCTCTTCAAGACATTAATTTTTACCCATCTCAGGTACAAATTGAAATTGTTGACCTACAGCACCATATTACTCTGAAAAGCAAATGTAAGGAAATTATTTTAACCGCAAATGATCCGAATTACATCGAATTTTGGAAATTTGTGCCACCAAGTAATTTTCCAAATTTACATGATTTAGCGGTCAGATATTGTTGTAGGTTTGGATCAACATATGTTTGTGAAGAAATGTTTTCTGTTATGAACGTAATTAAATCAAAATATCGCTCAAAATTAACTGATATGCACCTAAAACACCTAATTTTGTTAGCATCTTCACGAACTAATCCAAATATAGATGATTTAGGAAAAAAACTACAGATTCAAAAGCCACATTAAGAGACTTCTTAGTAATCATTTAAAATTAAATGTTTCAAGTTGCTTATTTTTATTTTGTACCTTAGCTAACTGACTGATCCTGTAAAAATTTATCAACAATAAAATATAAGTTTCTACTTATGTTTTATTTGTTATACCATTTTCTTTTTACATTTTCACTGTATCGAACTTGCATTTAAAAATATGTTTTTGGTGTAAATAACCCATAATAAGCTTATAAGTAAAAATTTTTCCCTTTTGTATATTTTTTAGTTTGGTGGAAAAGTTGAAAGTGGCACGCGTAATTTTTTTTATCAGATTGTGGCACGCTTTCCAAAAAGGTTGGCCACCCCTGGACTAAGCGCTCGAATAAAAAATTTCCCTGTAAAGGAATGTATTTAGGGAGTGGAGACAAACTAACATTCCTTCCGTTTGCTTCCTCTAGGGGAGGGTCCATTTATTAATCATACTGTAGCACCACACTTTCCTCTCTTTCATAGCAATTCTCCAAATAAAATATCACAGAAAAATTGATTTGAATAGAGGCATGATAGAAAAATCAAAAGTATGAAAAAACATTCACTTTGAATAATGGGGAATAGTGAAAGAAAAAAGGAACAAATTAAATTTACATTCAACCATTATTTTAATTAAATTATTTTTGTTTTTAATAGAAAAGACTGTGAGAATTATTGGTGTAATTCAATATCATTCATTTTCAGTTTTCATGCCCTTAATTTAATGTTACTGAGTTACACACAGCAAAGATTTTGTCACTTTCTTCTAGTAAACTAAGGTTGTGATTTTCCCCTTTTGTGAGCATAATTTGTCCAGACATAGAATGTTCAATAATATATTAAATTTGAAATAGTATATGGCTGTGGAAATTATCTAAAATCTGAACTTTTAAATAACTTCAGCAATAAGTTTTAAAATTTTAATTAATCCTCAATTGTACACAATATATTAAAATGCTTTTAAAATTTCAGAAATATAATCCCTGGGTTAGAGTTGGAAAGATAGTAGTGTTTTGAAAAAGAAATTTAAAAACTGAATTCATATCTGCTTAAATAAAATAAAAGAAACTGAATACAAAGAAGTATAACATTTCAGTCAACACTGAAATTTTAAAAATCACAGCTTCCTGTTGTGAATGTGTGGTGGTGTGGAATTTAGGAGAATGAAATGTTATCTGATTAAATCCTCCACATAAAAAGTATACAAAGATAGCATGCCAAGTTATTGAGATTTTATACATATATTGATAGAAATTTCATACATATGAATATACAATTTTTTAAAAAATTATTCAACACACACACAACAGTAAAGTATAACATCAAATACTTCCTCACTAAATTATATATATATTGACATAAAAAATAGTTAAGAGGAATAGTGAGCAAATATTATTCCTTCCTATCAAAAATGCCATTTCAAAATGAATAGCTGCTTCAATATATTAAGATGACAAAGATTTTGAAGTTCAAAATATGTAATATATATATAGATTTTTTTTACAAATAAATTATTTTATTATAGTTATACTGTGGTGAGGTAGTATGTTGGTCAAGAAATATTTATACCCAAAAAACAATTTTTGTTTTATTTTTTAATAATGATATGTTTTTAATACTTATATAAAGAACAAATTAAAATTCAGTATTCATTTTTTAAAAAAATAATAAATCTGCAACCCTTCTAAATTATTTTGAAGTACCTTCATATTTCTCAAAAGCATGAATATTTTTCAGAGCATCTTTTCTATTATGATCTTATTTAAGTCAGGGCAGTTTTGTTACAAAAGCTGCTGAATTGTTCATGGTGCTAAATACTGGCTAAGTTGCAGCCTTAGTGCCAGGAAGACAAAATGGGGAACTCTGACACTTTTAAACATTTAAACAATTATAACTTCAGGTTCTTATTAAAATATGCAGTTATATTTTCATCTACCTCTGAAATTGGCACATCTTATTGGACTAAGTGAAGGCATTTCTGGACAGTGTAGCATTGATAATTAAAAAAATATATGCTATAAATTTAGGACTAAAACCGAGTAGTGAAAAATTGAAGCAAGCACTGAACATTCGGAACAGTAACGGGAAATTTGGGATAATGTACAATCAAGTTCAAAGGAAATTATTAAAGGAATTAAACATGAGAAAGAAAAAATGTATTAATCTTTCTTTTTAACAACCCCCAAATTAAAAAAAAAAAAGAGGAAGAAAAACTTATACATTTTTCTTCATTGAAGTAAAATTTTCAGGAAAAATCAATCTCATTTTTTAAAACAAATATTTAATTTTTATATCTCAATACATCAAATTCAAATTTTTATTTCAAGAAATTATAATTCAATGAAAGAAAACAGCCACTGTCATGTAATAATAATAATATATTCTTATTATTAGAAATCTTATTTTTTTAAAAAAAGAATTCTGTAAGAAAAATTTTTTTTTTTCAAAACCTATAACAAAACCTTGTTTTCACTGGAATATGTGTTCCAAGCAAAATATACATTAAGGTATTTTGAAAATTTAGCATTATTTTCCTGCCATTAATAATTAATTTTGAAGTACTGAAAACTTATTTTAAAATTATCTCTACTCAATATAGCTAAAAAAAAAATAATAATACTGTTTCATAAAATTTACTTTAATTTTTTTTTTAAAAAGTACATCAATACTCTACTGATGATTGAAATGATTATAATACTATACTTTTTAATAATTTTTAAAAAATGTTTTCAGTTTTATACTACAGAATTTTAAGTTTAATCACGTTTTAAGCATAGCTGAAATATGAATCTTATTGTGAACAATGGTTATAATGAATTTTGAGCAAAGTAAGAACAGAACTGAAAAATAAATTATATCCCCTTTATATATTAGCTAAATCACAATATAAACACACACATTATTTTGGACTGTTTTTTAACTGAAAAATTATATGGAATTCAAGTCAATTTTTGTTTAGCATAAGCTGAAAATAATTTTAATTCTAAACAGTATTTAAAAGGCAATGCATGTAATATTCCTACCATTTTATAACAGTCAATATGATATAGATAAATATAAAGCACAATTTTCTTCTTTTATCATTAATACATATATATAATTATTATATTATATTATATATATATCAATATTTTTCTAGTTATGTTTCTTAGAATCTGTTTTCTATCATAGATTTGTGGGTAGTATAATTTTGTCTTATTCTTTTTTTTCATTTTATTATACTATATAATATAAGAATTTCTCTAAATAAAAATATGATTTAATTTCAGCTGCAAAAGTTAAAAGGGTTTTGTAACAATAATCCTCAAGTGTCTGTTTAGAAAAATTTGCTAAACCTGATTCAAATGTTATAAGGATTAATAAAAATTCACTAAAAATTGCCAATAATCAAAAATATATCAATAAACTAAAATATTTTACTCATCTATTTTAAGTCTACAATATAGTTACAGTTCTACATTTGTTTTTCCAGTTTCATTTAATATTTTTAAAAATTTAATCTTAATTTTCATTTTATAAACATACCATATTTCTAATGAACTTGTATACAACAAATAAACAATGAAAACATATTTATATCTTAAAATTCAAACGAAAATTGAATAAATTAAAAGTAAAAAATCTTTTTTAAAACAAGCTTTTATTTAAACGCGCTAAAAAGAATAAAATAAATTTTTCTTTAAAACTTTTTTTACCATCAACTTTTTCCGTCATTACACAATTTATATGATATAAAAGCTTGTCGCGAGATTTACCTCTGCAGATAAACAAGTAAATTAAATAACTTGATCGGATTGATTTTAATTTTTAAAAATTTCAAACTAAGTAAATAAGAGTACTTTAATCTCGCGACGAGCTTTTATATCATATAAATTGTGTAATGACGGAAAAAGTTGATAGTAAAAAAAGTTTTAAAGAAAAATTTATTTTATTCTTTTTAGCGCGTTTAAATAAAAGCTTGTTTTAAAAAAGATTTTTTACTTTTAATTTATTTTTCACTTTTTAGTTATCACTTGACAGGTTTCTCAGTATGTTCATCTCATTCAATGCTAGGTGTTTGCCGGTTATTTTCGAACAGTTAGCTAAATGAATTCTCCCAAAAAGGGTACTAGACTAAAAACACAATTTTTTTAAAATCCGTAATTTTTAAGCAATATTTCAATCTTCGTACAGATCTTGGGTAATATTGTCCTACACACGAAAAAAAAATTCATGAGATTTTCTTCATAAATGACGAAGTTATTAAATGTTTAATTAAAATTTTGAGTATTTCTTGAAAAATCGTAAAAAAAAAAGTTTTCGGCATTTTATTTTTTAAATGACTAATTCTAAAAAAGCAAAGCATGAGCTGTTTTAGTAAAGAATGTCGATTCATTTAAACAAAAAAAAATTTCATGCGCAACGATTTAGACATTATTTTCATAAAAACGCATCGATTTTGAATTATTTAAAAACAAATCGTAAGAAATACAAATATTATTATTTCGTAAAAAACATTATACCTTATCGGGACGAAATAAATGATCTTTACGATTCTGTAATTATTTTTTGTCTGAGTTTCATAGATTAAAGTTAGATAAATTTTTTAAAGAATTTCTACAATGCTCCCTCTCAGTTTAACTTTGCAGCGTTGAGAAAGGTATACAATGTACCAATCTACTTGAAAAATAGCTCTACTTTTTTTTGTTTTGAATTTAAATCGAAAAAAATAGATAGAAATTTCTAAACAAATTGCATACGTTGCAGAAATTAGATTTTTACTTTGTAGAAATATAATTATTTTTTAGACAAAGTTAATTAATACAGTCATTAGCGCAACGTTATGAAATTCCAGTTTGGCTGAAAACCAATTTTCGACGCCAACTTTTACATTGTTGTAACAATAATATTATTACAACAATACTGACATTTTGAAATTGGCGCCCAAAATTAGTTTAACGTTTTTAATTAATATCTTTTTAATTAATTGCAATATCGAAATATAAATGGTCAAAACATGCATTGTCACCTAAACTAAACGTGTATACAAAATTTTAGCTCAATAAGATGAAGATATCAGCTTCAAAATTGAGTTGCAAGATTCCACCCGAACAAACTACATACATACATACATACATTGTAAGTTAAATAAAAGCTTTTAAAAAACATTGAAATTGTTCAGTAGTAAAGTTATAAACAATAAACGCACAATATTTATAATAGGTTATTAGATTCACACATACTGAAACACACACTCAACACAGCATATTTAAAAAATACAATACATTGCACTTTTTTATTGTAATTATGTTGAAAGTAGCCAATAATTCATAGAAAGCCAAATATAGCACCCCCAAAACAGAAAAATTTGAATTCCAACTCTGTAAAAAATAGGAATAGATGCTGCCAACGAAATTGCGCATTACACGTCCGACCTTGTTTGTTCCATTTATCTATCAGACTTTAAAAGCACTGGTGTGTTCTATAAATGTATCAATTGTTATAATTTCTAACTTCTATTCCGAAAAGCTGAATTAGTGTAAACATGTAGTACAAAGCACCCTACGCTTTGTACTACACAGGGTTTTTTAGTTTTTTTCAAGCTATAATTTATTTTTTTATTGTCCATTGGATTAAATTCCTGTGACGTCACGATCACGTGAAACTGTGTCACGCGATTATGCTGTCGTTTGTTTACTGCTATAACCACAGGGGATAATAGCCTTTGTAACTCTATATCCCACAAAACCTGAACTGAACTGAACTATAGCTACAATTATTTTGTTCTTTTAGTTTAACATTATAATTTTTAAAACGTCTTATTTTGCTTAAATGGTTGCTTGATAAGAAAAAGAAAAGATTATTGTTGGGGAAAAAATCATTTTTTAATATCGGACAAAAATCTGAGTGTTTTGAACTTGTTTTCTGGTACTTGTTTTGTTGTTACTTCATATAGTTATAATTCTTACTTCATTACTTCTTTCTTTTTTTTTTTATGTTCAAAAATGACATACTGCGCAGCATTTGGTTGCAATAACTGCAAACTAAAAGAAAACTGCAGAAATACCACGTTCTTCAAATTTCCTTTAAAAAATCCAACTTTATTAAAAACATGGATAAAAATGATTAGGCGGGAAAAATTCGTACCTTCTTCTTCTTCTGTACTATGTTCGGATCATTTCGAAGAAAAATGTTTCGAATACCAAAATTTTACTAATCGCAGACATTTAAAACCTGGCTCTTTTCCAACCATTTTTGTATTTACAAAAATCCCTTCTTCTCGAAGGATTCTGGAAAGATGCAAGCCCTCCTCTTCTACAGAAATGTAAGTACTTCTTAGTAAATTTTTTGATAAGTTTAATTTAAGTTTTTGAATAAGTTAAATAAAAAATGCTTCAGTGGTTAAATATTTTATTTAACTTAAGTTTTACTTATGTTATAAATCTTCAGAATAAAGTAACTGAAGTAATTCTGTACTTTATATAAAACTAGCATTAGAATATACTTTAAAATAACCATGCATATTATATTATGTGTACAAAGTTCACTTAAGGTTATGCAATGTATTGTGTTCATTTATTTTGTTTTCTCATAAAAAAATAAAGCACTTATGATAATAATAATCTACTTCTGAATTGATGAAATAAATTAAATTTAGTTCTATTGATGTTTTTATTTTTATCCCTATCTACAAAGTATTTAACAGAAGTAACTCAGTATTTAATTATAAAATTATTACTAGAATATGATTTAAAGTAATCATACATAAAAGTAAATACATTAAAAGTACTTATATGCAAAATTTACAAATCATTTAAAAATGTCATATTAATGTAAATGTTTTTTTGTATACAAAATAGATGTGAACCACCTGTTTCAAATGCAGAAATAGTAACGGAAGAAATCCAGACACAAAAGTAAGAATTTTTATCAAAACTTTTAATCTATTTTAATTGAAGGGGAATTTAATTTACAATGTGATTTAACTGTTTAGCATCAGCCTAGCTGCTAAATGTATCTATCATATTAAAAATGTATATGTTGCAAGTCATTTTTGAGAAAAATTATGTTTTTTGTGATATTTTATCAAAAACGTTTTATGTGTAAGACAAAATTCTACATGTTCCATTTTTAATCTAGGGAAGTGAAGGCCAGTACAGCAAGTGTGGGGACACAAACAATTTCTTTTGGTGAAGTGCTGGATTTGCTAGAAGAAACACAAGCCGAGCTGAAGAAATTGAAAGCAACCCTGCAGAAAAAAGAATTCACTCCTGAAAACATCCCTGACGATACTAAAATGAAAGCCTTAACTAGTTTTACAAGAGAAGAATTTTTCTGGTGGTACAAATTCCTTGAAATTGAAAAACCCTTATCAATGGGTTCCAAAAGAAGACCTATTGATAGGTTTTATCTTTTTATGATAAAACTTAGAACTGGAATTTCTAATGAATTTTTGTCAGTTTTGTTTGATATTTCAGATTCAACTGTGTCAAGGGATTTCAATTTTGTCACAGAGGTTATATTTTCAAAATTAAAAATGTTCCCTTTATTTCCAAAAAAAAGTCAGGTAATTGAATATATGTCTCCAGCATTTCGAATGCATTTTAAAGATGTGAGGATAATTGTGGACTGCGCTGAATTTGCAATTCAGAAACCTAGTAGTCCTGAGGAGCAGCAAATGACTTTTAGTCATTATAAGAATGCTAACACCGTAAAAGGGATGATCGGCATTACACCAAATGGTGCATTAAGCTTTGTATCGGAGTTGTATTGTGGGAGCATATCCGACAAACAACTCTTTATAGAAAGTAAACTGATGGACCTTTTAGAGCCAAATGATGTTGTAATGGCCGACAAGGGTTTCTTAATTGCAAATGAATTAGAAAGTATTGGTTGTAAGTTATTATGCCCTACATTCCTAAGAGATAATATTCAGTGTGACATATCTGAAATGGTTAGTAACTGCCAGTTGTCAAACGGGAGAGTTATAGTGAAAAGGGCTATTGGCCGAATTAAACAATATAAATATTTTGAGGGAGCTTTACCTTACAGAAGCCTCCATAATGTAAATAGAGTGTTTTTCATTGTAAGCATGTTTTGTAATTTCCATAAGCCATTAATTCAAGTGACATAAAATATATGAATTAAATGTACATAATTTGTGCTATGTGTTACTGTAACTGAGTTGTTTATTTGGATTAATAAGTCTCGTAAAATGACTAAAAAATTTGGCATTTTATAAGTTTGAAAAAACTTAAATTCTTAATTTTTTTTTAAATAGTGAAGTTATAGTTGGTTAAACTGACTTTTTGCTTTCAGAATCAACTTAATATAAATTATATTTTGACTGTTACTGTGTGCAAAAAATATATTTTAAAAAGGGTACTTTTTAGCTTTAAAAACAAAGTGACTTATGCCAATTAAAAAAACAACAACACCTCAGTTATTTGTTATGTCTGGTTGTATATTTTTTCTTGTTTTGAAAATTCTTATTTTTGAATGCTGTGACTGAAATATATTCAATTACTTTTATGACCTGAAAAGTTTATGGAATATCTAACACAACAATCTTGTGATTATCTGTTTTTTTAAATTCACATATTTTTAAATGTTATTTATCATTCAAATTGTACAGAAATATTTGTTTGTTTTACATGATACATTTTTAATTTAATTGTGAAAGGAAATTTTATGTGACTATTCATAATATATATATTATATTGTATTTTTTCTATCTGATTTGCAATTCATTGTGTTGCAAAAATAAAATTCATTTTCATCAATGGGATAAATATTTATTATTAATCAAAAACTTTCATAAAAACTCACTCTAATATGAGATGAACAAAGAAAACTTTTTTACTAGTTAAAATGGTATTTTGGAACCATCTATTGTTTATAGATAAATCATACTGTTATTTTTATAAATTATATGTAATTCAATAAGAAAAATATATTTAAAACTGAGGATTATATTGAATTTTTAAAAAATTATTGCACTCTTTCTGATCATACATTCTCTTAATATTGTATAATTTAAAAAAAGTAAATCAACATGTTATAGGCACTTCATATAAAGAAAAAAAGTTATTGAATTCATTATTAAAAATTGGAATGTGTTAATTTTTAATATAGTTCATACTTGCATTAATATTAATTTGTGATCCAAGTGTCGCATACCCATGCACATCTTTATTGTGTAATGTTATTTTTACAAAAAATTCAATTTTTTATTGTGACTCTTAATATAGTAAGTGCATTTAAGCTTTCTGTACACATGCACGATTTAAGGTAACTTTAATATGCTGAAAGACCTCTCAGCACTTGCTATAATAACTGCAACTTAGAAAAAATATTAAAATAGTTAATGCATGTAGAAATAACTAAATTATTTAGCATGTATTGCAATATATCTTGAGTGTTATTTGAATCTCTTACATTCAAAATCAAATTCTGTTGCTGATTTTGTCTACATCTTTGTTGTAAACTTTACATAAGTCTTGGGACTTTTTCGCAGGTTTTGAAATCAGAATTAATATTTGGCATACTTCTAAATCTATCTATTTGTGAAATAAATGTATCAATATTGCAGTGTTACAGAAGTTTCTTCTATAAATTCCTCTACTGAGTTTTTTTTATAACTTGCTAAGTGATGCACACACAAAAAATTTTCAGGGGGAGGGGGTCTATCGTCGAAAGTCCCCCAACTTGTATCATACCTCAAGACAACAATTCTTCTGATTTTGTCAACAAAAAACAGTAAAAGATAAATTATTGAATTAATAATATGCATTAATAAAATAATTACAAGTACTTAATGAAATTTTACTCTTTATATATATATATATATATATATAGGATTATCAATTGAAAAAAACTGAAGGGCTTTGGGGGGTGTCCAGAACCGCTAGGACACCCCTCTCCCTTGTGTTCAATCTTGCTAATTGTACATTCCCCATTCTTATTACAAGTAGCAGTGAATAATTGAATATATTAATATATTGCCATATAAATGTGTTCCACATTTTAATTACTTACTGAAATGTATATGAACCTATTAATTGGTTCTTAATTTCATATTACATGGCTTAAATTAATGTTGAACGTAATAATTTCAACAGATTTTTCCCATTCTAAATGTTACCCAATATAGAGTTTACATAGGAAATTTTAACATTTGAAGCCAGTGACAGATGATTGTATAAACATCAAAGGGATTTCGGTTAGTAAGACTATTGATAAAATTTTACAATTTTTTGCTCATACACGTCCAGAGCTCCTGTAGCTACCAGGACCCTATGTCATTGATGCATCGGTAGCAAAACACACCTAATAAGAGGGAATGTTCCGCAAAATTTGAAACCTATTCTTATTATATTATTTTGCGGTAGTGCAAATCAATGAAGTCTGCATGATTTCCAGAATTAGTTTACAGATTGTTAAAATTCAAAAACATATAATAATGTTTATGATTAAATTTATGTTTTGTAAAGGAGTGTCAAGTTTCCATGTGAAAGAATGCACATTTTAGTTTTTGATAATGCTGGGCCTCAGTGCATAGCATCTGCTGTTCTACCCTAGATGGCAGGCCCTGGTTTTATGCACATTATATATAATTCAATAACTCGTAATAATGGATAATCACATTAAATGTAAGAATTCCTATAAATTAAATGTTGATAAAATTTGTTAAACTTTAATAGTGAAATAGTATTTTCTTTTATTACATTAAAAAGTCATTTCTAAAAAAATTTCCACTTTTAAAGGATAATTACTTAGTAAATCAGACAGTCAAAAATGGAGAATGTTATATTTTATTAGAATAATTTCAGATATCTTTATATGTATAAAGTATTTATATGCAATACATTGTAAAAATAAAATTCATTTTCATTAAAGGACTGACCGACAATGAAATTATTATTTTGAATTTTAAATGTAGGTAGGTAAACTTGATGTAAGTATAATATTTTATAGAAAGTTGTTACTTTTGATCTCTAAATATGGAAGTACTGGAAAAAATGAGAAAATTCATTCACAACATTTTTGATATACATAAATTCACACCCATGCGAAGAATGGGCACATAAGTACAAAGGAAAAAATTTAAGAACTTTATATAGTATTGGTAAATCAAACCACAAAATTACAGCATCATTTCAAATATTCGACACTGGTAAGCCATACTATTAAAAAATATGCAATTCATGAAGTTGTAAAAAAAATTAATTTTCATCACAGGATAAATACACATGAATCAAATACCTCCCTATTAATTCTAATATATTATGTACATATTTATTTAAAAAAGCTCAACATTGTTAAACAGATACATCTATAAAATCCACAAATCATTAAGAAATGTCCATAATTACGAGGGGTGATCAGAAGAAAAAGATTACAAATAAATATTTATTAACAATAGACAGAAAATACATAAAGGGAATTAAGAGACATACATGCCTATCACATTTCGACATAATCACCAAGTCTATTTAGGCATTTATCAGAATGCAAAACCTACTTGTTTAACCCGTCTTGATAGAAATCAGGTCCATGTCCTTTGAACTAGTCCCAGTCCAATATCGCTGCATATCAGAAAACGATATACTGCTTGCTACCATAGCTCAGTCCCAGCTGTGTCGTGATTTCAAGCAGTTACCCGTTGATCATTTGAAATAATTTCTCCAATTCATGCCGTGGTGATTTCTGTTGTTGAAAAACTTGGCCAGCTGCTCACTGTCGTATTGGGGTTTTCGACATCATGTCTGCATGATTCAAAAGAGGGACACAATTTCGCTCGCTACATGTTGTCTGCTCATTGCAGATGCAGACACACTTTTTGTCCATAAAAATCGTATCACGGCTTGCTCTTCCAAAGGAGACCAATTTCCTAAGTCTTGCCATTCCAACCGTCCTGAACCATCTGGGCACTTTCATTACCTACCTGCAAACCAGCTGTATGACAGGTAGCACCATTTGTCTTTACTATTGTCTCCACAAATGCATACAAAATGCTGGAGTGCCCTCCGCAGGACATGTGCATGCTGCACTTATAACCTAAAGTTAAAAAAAAGATATTAAAAATTAAAAAAATAAATTCCAAAATTAGATCATAAATTTATATAAGTTTTTGATATTTACATATTAGTCTACTGATTAATAAATGTTGAAATATTTGTGCCAAAGTTAATTTACAGCTTAAAATTTAAATTAAATTATTTTATCCAAAGACCATAATTTAAAATATAAATAAGTAAATTATATGAATGAAAATTTTAAATAAGTGAAAATGAGAGAATAGTTTATTTTATATAAAAACACATCATTAAGTATTTGATTTAAAAATACTATATCTTACAAGAAAAATTAGTAACAATTTGGGAGATTCTTAATGTAAACACATTATTACTCCGTACTGAATTTAAGTTTTAAATAAAAAATTTACATTTCTTTTTCAAAATGGTTTGGCATTTTTTGCATTTTCTTTTAATATGCTAGAATCAAATTAGGATTTACTCATAAATAGCAATAATTACATTATGACTAAAGCTTAATAATGCATATTCATTAAAATAGAAAACAATGTAATTGACATTCAATGCTTCTCTAAAAAATGAGAATCAAATTATAAACTTATCATTGATATAATGTAGCTATTTACAAAAAATATAAATTTGCCCATTCACATTTCTTTTACGGATGTTTAAAAAGCTCTAAATTTGAATAGTTACCAAAACTTAATCTTTTAGAACCAACTTATAATTCAATGATAAATAACAATGTTATTATTAAAAACCTATTTTGTATTTCAAAACAATGAGTTAAATTAAAGCATGAATGGGTAAATAGCAATGGAATCACAGTAGTTTCAAAAGTCCATTAGAGTTTAGAAATATCAAAATCGATATTCTGAAGATTTTATTCTACTGACTAGCTTTAAGTTAGGAAAATGAATGGATTTAAAAAAACCCCTGAGCATCTAAGTAGTAAAATGTATAAAATACAGGACAGTAACTAAAAGCTTTAATGTCACGCAATCAATTGGAGAACGATTAACTTTTTTACAAAATAAACATTTAGTTTATGATAAAGTAAGTTTATTTGTTTTTAAAAGTGGTACTATAAAAAGAAAAACTATTACTTGAACTAGAATAAGTAATTTTTCTTGAACTTTCTTAGTTTTGGAAATTATCGGCTAATATATTTTAGATATTTATTGATGATTATCAAAACCAAAAAGAGTAAGGAATAAATTCAAATTGATTCAGCAATTTTTGTATTTTAAATTTTAATGCTAAATTAAATTTATTCTTGCATTTCTTAAATTTTAATCACAATTTGACAAAGATAACTTATTATTCAAACATTCCTTTTTTTTTATTTTTCAGAAATCTTGAAAGAGATTTTTAGTTAATAAGACAATATTTAAGAAAAAAACATTATGTGAAAATTCAACACGAAAAATAGCATCGTCTCTCTTTTGATTTTTAAAATGCACATAATATGATATGCTTTATATGAGTATGATAAAAAAGTATAAAAGCTCCCCTTTGTATGAAAAAAATGAAGTTTTTTTAAGTATTATTATACATTTTATGAAAGTAGTTTTAAGAAAACATGTTCAACTTCAATTTTTTCTAAGGGCCTTAATAAGCAGAAATTAAAGTACGAGAAAATGTTACATGTTCAACGAATATTTCTCAAATGAATAAATTTTAATTTATTTAAACATTGCATAAAATATAATCACACGCGCGGTTTTATAAAAAAATACTTACAAAAAATTCTTAGAATAATTTGGTCGTATAATTCAATGAAATTTTATTCGGAAAAATACCTGTATCCAGACATTGAAGTGAATCCACGAATTTTCTTTGAAGAAAATGTATTTTTAGAACATAGCAGTGTAACATATATATACATAAAAACAAAGCGTGTCGCTCAGTAAATAGATGGCGCTGTTTTTTGAAAGCAGGGCAGTGGTGTTAAGCAGAGAGGGGGAAACTGAGAATAGTTATGAGGTTGAATAACGTATTAGTAGCTTAGTTTTAGTTGTAAAATAAAGTTATTAAAATTGAGAAAGTGTTGAAATGAATTTCATCTCAGAAACTTTAAAAAATATTCTACAAAACATAGAAGCAATTATCATACTTAAAATATATTGAATATTTTAGTACAATATCTTCGACTGGGCAATGAGTTCACCAATTTAATTTTTCTGCATCCCCATCTTCACCAATGGGGTCGATTCATCACTAGAGAGCGCTGCGATCGTAGCCATCATCACGTGATTAACAACTTGCTATCATGTAAACAAATAACAGCTAATAGTATGACACTTGTGATTGCGCGCTTTCAAATTTGTAAACATTATTTTATATTTTTAAAAATATTTAAAGTTCTAAAAAGAATTTAAATATATTTTCTACTATTTTAGTTTAAGAAAAGGGCCTAAATATATGTAATTTTAGTTTATAGTATTAGATTTAAGTTTAGTTTATACTTCCATCCTTTGGCTTCGAATTTTTGTATACTTATAGGCTTAGTAATTATTTTTTATAAGTGCCCGCCACATTATGATTTAAATAATTCTACAGCGCTCTATTGAACAAATTGCTTCTGGAATTGGGAGAAATCTATTGCTGTCACAAATTATGTTGTAAGAGACTTTTTCCGAGAAAAATGCGTGCAGCTGTTAATAGGGAGTGGCTCGCCAAAACAAAGAATTGTTTTGACTACTGAGCCAGAATGATTAGTTAATACTTCGGCTGTAGTGTGTGAATATAGGAAGAGATACTGTTAATGAGTAGGATCGACCTAACAATAAAATTTTAACATTCTAAAATGTGTCATGTTTCAGAGCAGATGGATACATACATTCGTTTGGAAAGGTATTTATTAATAAATGTGTGACATTAATTGTATTCTTTTATATATAAACTTCTTGTAATTATGAAAAAATAGCCTGTGAATTTCACTTTGTTATTTTCTAAAATTTATATTAAGTTTCCTTTTTGCTGTTCTTGAAAATCCATTTTAGTATTATTGTTTGGATATCAAAGTTTTTAATGTTAATTATTGTTTTATTTTTTAAAATTGTATGGAAATATTCGTTTGGTTTACATCTATTGGATAATTTATATGCAATTCAATAACTCATTAGAAATAATTTATAATAAAGAATAATTCAATAAAGTTAATCATTATTTCTAAAAATTATGTATTAATATGATCCCTTTCTTTAACTTAATAGTGTAAGAGTATTTTCTTTTTTAAACTTTGAAGACAGTTTAAAGAGAAATTTCTAAAAGAAATTTCAAAACTTTGTAAATGATAATTACTAAGTAAAGCCAGACAATCAAAGCTGGCTAATGTGTTATTTCATTACAGAATCATCGTATACACTGGTGTGCAAAAATTAAGGACGAAGTCGAAAAATTAGCATATCAGCTGAACGAAGAGGCAGAGCGGACAGAAGGACCAATCAGGAGATTAAGTGAGGTGATGTACGGTAGCACATGCGCAGATATGCAGGTAGACGTAATGGGGGAGTGTCTGAGTAGTAAAGCATGTTGTCGGTGTAAGATTAGTATTTCTGGCAAAGAGATTGCACACCGTATAGCAGTTAAAATCACACCGAGTTGCTGCCTCAGCGAGAAATGCCGAATAATCAATCTGTTAGACGACATCTGGATGCTTTTACCCGAGGTCGAATCATTGGGAAGTTGGAGGAAGGTCGCAGTGTGACAAGTGTGGCTGCAGAGTTCGGAATTGCTCACAGCATCGTTTCACGACTTTGGAGACAATTTCAAACTACAGGAACAGCTATCCGGGGGTTCAGTAGTGGTCGTCCACGAGGAACCACACCCGCAGATGACCGGTATATTGCCTTACAGGCCAGAAGAAACAGGCGGCAGACAACGGGAGAAATCGCTAGAAACACGACACAGGCAACTGGACGACCGATATCGCGTTTTACCGTGGCCAGAAGACTGCACGGTGGTGGTCTGTTTGCACGACGCCCTGTACGGTATGTACCTCTAACGCCTGCCCATCGGAGAAGGCGTTCTCTGTGGTGCCGGGAATACCGGAATTGGAGAGACAATGAATGGGGACGAGTACTCTTTACAGATGAGAGCAGATTCAGTCTGAGTAGCGATTCTCATCGCATACTCATCTGGAGAGAGCGGGGAAGCCGCAATAATCCCTTGAACATCATTGAAAGGGACAGGTATGGAGGTGGCGGTGTTCTCGTTTGGGGAGGCATCATGCTTGGTAGTCGTACAGACCTTCACATCTTCGACGCAGGTTCAGTCAACGGGACCCGTTATTGTAACGAGATTCTTCTTCCATATGTGCGTCTTTTTAGAGGCGCTATGGGTCCGCAGTTCCTTTTCATGGACGACAATGCACCATGTCATCGCACAGTAGCTGCCGAACAGCTCTTAGAGAGTGAGGATATTGAACGTATGGATTGGCCGGCACGATCTCCGGATCTCAATCCCATCGAGCATTAATGGGATTTTCTAGGCAGACGCTTGGCAGCTCGTACCTTACCACCAGTAACGATTCCGGAGCTTCGATTGGCGCTGCAAGACGAATGGGCAGCAATGCCTCAACAAATCATTGACATCCTCATTCTCAGCATGGGCAGACGCTGTGAAACCTGCCTAGCAGTCAGGGGAGATCATATCCCCTACTAAAGACCGGATATTTCTTACAGGACACCCATCACAGGGATGTTTCGGCCTTCAGTCGCATTGCGCTCCATGCTACTTTTTCAATAAAGCTTCTTTTTATCCCTCTGATTTCTCTTTTAGTAAGTGTTGCTTACATTACTCATGTCCTTACGTATTGGGGATCTTACGGTATTAAATGTGTTGATTTGGAATGCTTTTGTACAAAGTTATATTGAAAAAACCGTCTCGTCCTTAATTTTTGCACACCAGTGTATTTCAAAAGATTTTACTATGTCTTTGGAATTTTTATAGAACAGTTGCTTAAAAACTTAGTATACAATAACAATGTTTCAATTTTATGTATCCATATTAATGCAAATAAAGATTGAAACTGACAAAAATTCTCTTTTGGAATACATCTTAGAAAATTTTTTTTCACATGAGTACATAATGAAGTAATGTCACCGATAGTCTTTCAATAGAATATGAAAAATGCATTTTTTAAATTGCAATGAATTTCTTTGTTAAAAAAATAAAATTTTCACATGCTTCACTTGTATTATAATCATGTAATATTAAAATTAAATGTTCATAAATGATGCATGTTAAATAATTGTAATTACTAAAATAAACTAGCTAACAAAAATTTTGTATGCTCCTATATGTAAAAATTTTCACGAAAATAATTTAGCATGTTTCAAACAATTTCTAAAATTTTCCCCATATTTTAATATAATTCATTTTTTTTCCAAGGAGACAATAATTTATATAAAAAAAATTCAAACATTTGTAGTTGATAATTACTAAGACTAAAATTGCTAAATATTAGTATTTTATAACATATTTTTAAGAACTTTACAATGTATTGGTATAAATCATACTTTTTTAAGTCCTCACAATGCCCTAAACATTTAAAAAAACAATTTTTTGACACTTTCTTGTGGCCCATACCATTGAGAAGCTTGTCACCAAATTATATTATTAAAGATTAAAATCAATATTAAACATCAACAAGTTACCAAAGTTTATCATGAATAAACGGAGTTCCATTCTAATCAAAAAATAAGTTTCTACTACTTATAAGCAAGATAATTAACTAATTATATCATTAGTTTACAAGGAAAATCCTAAATTTCAAGAAACTTTTCAGTTTCCCAAATTACTTCAAAGTTTTTCAAAGAAATGCTAAATCAGTACTCATACCATTCCAAAATTAGGAACTTATGTATTAAACTACCAAATAATTTTGCCAAGCAAAAACACATCAAGAACTTAAAAAAATTATGTTATTATTATTACTGTGTTCAAACATGAGCAGGAACAGCTCCAGTTATTGGCTGTATAATGCAACAACATCCCACAGAATCAAATGTCTATACATAAAGCCAGGTTTGGTTTCATGACCCTAATTCTCAATAAATATATAATTGATCCAAGTACTCTTCTTGGGTCAATATTTGTAAGTAACTCAATGCGAAAAATTTATTCAGGACTTATAAGCAGGATAATATTAATATTCATGAGTCTTTTAGACTTTTATATTTATGTAAAAATAAATCAATATAAAGCACAAATCTAATCAATGATGATAAATCTTCTACAAATTGTGCAAATACCTATAAATGCTTATTTGTAATACATAGTAAAAAAAATTGTACAAGTGTGTGATAGGTTTATACCACAGTCAAACTCTGAAAAACAAATGTTGTGCTAATAGATGCCACACAAATATATTACAATTATTTATTTATTTTGTAAAAGAATTAGGGATTCAAAAATGACTTTATTTTGATCATGTAAGAGTGAGCAGGAATTTTATATTCCATAAATGGACATAAACATATTCTATTATACACAGATTTTAATTAAAATTTTTTAATTCCTTAATTTATTATATTTGGAAATCAATTCTCGATCAATCATGTCTTTTATCTAAAATAGCACAGCGAGTAAGGACTTTCAAAATGTTGCATACATTTTTTACATGTAATTTTACAAATGGTAAATGATAATTTTGACTTCTAATGTTTAAAAATGGTACTTGATTAAAATCATCAAGTATAAACATTAAAGAAGCTGTGGTAAATTAAAATATTTTTCCATTTCTATAGTGAATAGTTCTCAAAAATGTTTCTTTTTCCCTGTAATATTCTAAAATTATTAAAAACAAGTTTTTGATTTATATGTATGTATACCTGTTTTTGATACAACATGTATGGTTACATATCAGATTTTTGCATCCTAATTTTTTAGATAATTAAATACTGAAGTATCTCTGTTAACTACTGTGAAGATGTGTAAAATTTAGATTAACTAAATATATGTTCTATTGTGTGTGTGTTGGACACACCTGTCCTTCATTTTACCAAAAACATATCAATCACTTGCAAAATATTATTTTGGGGGGGACATTAAGGTATTTTTAATATTTAAAACATTGAATACACTAAAAAATCTCTTGCAAAGAAACCCTCTGTTAAGGTTTTCATATGCAAATCACTTAATGTTATTTGCAATGCATTTATTTTTCTGTACAATATTCTTCTGCTTCTATTCTGTTTTGTGAAAGGCAAGCTTATCTAGGAAGGAATGGAAAGTGCTGGACTTAATCAGAATGTAACGTTTGCTATCCCTGTATTAAAAGATTTTTTTTTAAAATTTTGCATAATTATGCATGTATATGTAACTATTCATGAATTTTAAGCTTATAAAAATGTAATATAAAAATAACGGGAAATTTAAAATGTCAGTTGTAGTATAGAAAATTGATAATTCGAAATTTTCTTTTATCGTAATTGTTTTTTAAAATTAGGAAAAGTTAATGCAATCAGTATTTTAAGAATATAGATAGATACGTGCTTCTCAATTTCTATATGATCTAGCTCTTCAGTATCGAACTGATTTATTCCCTGATTTCTGGAAAAATAGTGGAATATGAATCTCACAAATTATTAAAATATATTGTATGTTCTTCACCATACAGCATTATACATTTATGGATGCATATTTTTTAAAGTACATATGAACTTCCTTAATTTGCTTGTATTTGTAAGTGTATTGTTCTGAAAATTACAAAACAATGACTTTGCTGAGCCAGTTCAGTTTCAAAATCTTATCTATCATGCTTGTTAAATTAGTGAAAATAGTTATATAAAAAGAAAAAAAAATGTAGGTGAGTTCAACTGTATACTTATTCATCAGTTAGAAAATCAGAACAGGTCCCAGAAGTAGAACCCTGGTTTGTTTTTTCGTGTCTGCAAAATTGAAATGCTTTGAAGTCGGCCCATTTATCAACATACAGTACAATAAAATTTCAAATGACTGCAACATAGAAAATGCATAGATATATATTAACATTATACACACAGTTAGGAAATAAAATGAACAAAGTTATGATGATATTTCTATAAATTAAAAAGTATTTTGTATTGCTACTAAATGGATGGCAAAATTAAAGATTAAGATTTTATTCCAATAAAATTTAACAGAGCAAATTTCTTTATTAAGACAGTTCAGTTTCAAATTTTTGTCTGTAGTGCTTGTAAAATTGTCGAAAATAATCTTAAAATAACAAAAACAAGTATTATAAAAAAATAAATCAATTCCTTCTTAGGTAAGAAAAATTTTATTTTAGTTACTTTTTATGAAATAATTATAGTTAATATAAATATGTGTATACATATGAAGAATCACAACATTAAGTGACAATTAATTTTTATTAATTATCATTAAAGTATTGCATTGCTATCCAAAACAAATGTGTTTCAAATTTCAGTTCAACTGAATGTTTTAAAATGTGAGAAAAAACCTTTTTAATTTTTGACACAAGTCGCCAAAATGGTCACTATGTCGCCAAAAATGATGCCAACATGGATGTATTTATAATTATTAGAATAATTACTTTTAATCAATTAATTTTTATTAATTAAATTCTGTATTGTCAACCAAAATAATCATGTATATAAAATTTTAGCTCAATCGATCGCTTTAAAATGTATTTTACTAACGATTGAAAATTTGAACAACATAAATAAATATTGAGAAAGTGTGAACTAATAGTAGGAATTGAAAGAAAAAAAAAACGTAGGTAATCAACTACATACTTAACAAATACAGAGCATTCAGAATAGATCACAGAAGTGATACCCTGATCTGTGTATGTTTGCAAAATTAAAATTCTTCGAATTCGAAATGCTCAGAAAATATTTCAGACTCTTTTTAAAACTTTAAAAATCGTCAGCGTATTTGATAAAAACAAAAAAAAAAAATATTGAAAATGAAATAATTAAAAAGTACACACATTTCAGTCGAAATTTCTTTTGGAACAACTTCTTTCATTTGTTTTTGATAGTAGATGTAAATACGAAAATTCCGCCAAAATACTCAGTCGAATCAAACACGTGGCTATTTGTTTTGTATATCATCACGTGATTATGACGTCAGGTGTATCGAGTCCATTCTGCATCATCACCAATTCTTTGTTGATCACAATTACCTTTGTAGAGACAAAAGTGTTGCATATTCTTAAAATTTAGAGTAGTAATTGAAGTATTGTTTTTTAAAATCTTCAAATAAACATTAATGCAAAAAATTGGTAATAATAACTCAATAGTTTAAATTAACATTTTAAATACAAAATTATGCTATCAATAAATAACGAATTACCTAGTTTTGATTCAGACTTGCACATCCAAATGAAGGCGCTTTCATCGTGTATTCCAGTAAAGTTTTTAAAATTTCAGGATCTGTGCATTATTTCTCATATTATTTATTTGGTGAAATTGTGGAAACGGCACTGTTCCACCAAATTTTGAAATATCACTAGTTTGGCGCGTTTTTGCATGTTGTGTTTTGGAGTAGCAACCCTACCACACACTCCCTCACTGATACAAAATCAAAAGGGTTACCATTTTTAGCGCACTGATCAATTTAGCAAGAAAACACATTGGCGGGATAAGTGGCCGATTCCACAAATCAACCACATTATACTGGGGTGTATACTTATTCAATGGAAT
>BMAO01024847.1:0-38714 GCA_019973975.1 Trichonephila clavata
TAAATTTCACGATTTAAAATAACTTTGTATAGACTGAAGTGAACAAAAATGGCATTACAATCTCCAAGTCAAACTGATTCAGATGAACTAAATAAATTGAAACGTAAGCGCGGTTGTTTACGAGGAGCAGTAACGAAACAAATAACAAAAATCGAAAGTGACATCTTAAAGCCAGACATAACAGTCGAGGATTTAGAAGAATCTATCGAACTTTTAACTGAGAAAGGGGCGAAGAATTAAAATTAATTGACTCCCAAATTGAAAGTCTGATTCAAGTTGATCAAATAGAAGTTGAATTTGAAAGTATAGAAGAATATAAAGAAAAAATAACCAGAACGCGATTCAAAACACGAAAATTAATTCAAAAAATTAGTAAAGGATCCAACGCTAATAATTCTTGGCAAGATAGCAATATATCTCTAACAGCTCGAGCCAAAACGAAACACAAACAAAGGAAAAGGAACGCATCAAATTACCAAAATTAACTATCCCTAAATTCTATGGCGAAATTAGTGAATGGTTAAATTTTTGGAATGCATTTAAATCTGCCATTCACGAGAATGATAATGTGTGCAAAATTGATAAATTTAATTATTTAAGATCATTTTTGGGAGGTTCTGCATTTAGCTTAATCGACGGATTAGAATTAACAGCCGAACATTATGATCACTCAATTGATATTTGAAAGAAAGATTCGGTAATAAAAAAGTTTTAATTAATGTACACATCGATAAACTACTCCAAACCAGCCCATTAAAAAACTCAAATGATGTCAAAAGTTTTCGTAGCCTCTTTAATCATATACAAAAAAATATCAGAAGTTTAGAAAGTTTATCTGTAAAAAAAGATAGCTATTCCAGTATTTTGGTTCCCATTTTAACAAAATTATTGCCACTTGACCTTCTTTTGGAATATAATAAATTACCGAGTAATACTTCTGATTGCGAAATCGATATATTAACAGATTTTTTGTCTTCACAACTCACTGCAAGAGAACGAACCTTTTTAAATATAAATAATTCTATTCCGGAAATGAAACCTCGAACAAAAATGAATCATACTGAATATCGGCGCCAACCTACGGCATCAATGTTAATTAATGAGTCTGTTCCGTCTAGGAAAATTGAAAACGATCAAATTTGTTTATTTTGTAAATCCAATAGACATGCTGCAGTCTCTTGTATAAATAATCATTTAAGTTTGGAAGAGAAGGTAGAAATATGTAAGCGAGCTGGTTCTTGTTTTAGGTGCTTGAATCATAAAAATAAAAAACGCCATCTTTCTTCGTCTTGTAGGGCAAATGTTAAGTGCGATTTATGTTCTGGGAGGCACGTGACTGTAATGTGCATGGGAAAAGGAAAAGCGCGGGAGGATTTTTCAAAAACAGAAAATAATGACAGCGTGTTGAGTAATGCTTCTATTAGAAAGCGAGTGATGTTACAAACGATTATTGTTAAGATCTCAGGAGCTAAACAAAAACATATGATTAGATTAATTATAGATTCTGGCTCATCAGGTAGTTACATTTCAGAATTCGCGGCGCGTAAATTACAATTAAAGGATATAGGACATGAAACTGTTGTGCATGGGTTGTTTGGGGGATTGCAGAAAAAAGAGAAACATAAAAAATATGTTATTAATCTGAGTAATGTAGATAATAGTTTCGATTGCGCGCTTAATGTAATGGAACAAAAAACTATTTGCGCACCGATTCCAAAACTAGAAAATATGAAACTTATAGAAGAAATTAAAAATTATGGAATCGACCTTAGTGATTTAACGGTAAATGAAAACTTCTGTTTATATGAAAGTAACGTTAATGAAATCCACGGATTGATAGGTGCGGACTATGCAGGGAAACTGTTTACAGGGGAAATTAAGAATCTGCCAAGTGGACTCGTTGCGATGAATACTTATTTCGGATGGACTATAATGGGGAGAACGGGGGAAGGTTGCAGCGCTAGTGAAGTTCTTTTATCGCTTCATGTTAGTGATTTGAGAATTTGTGACCTATGGTCACTTGATTCGCTGGGAATTAAAGAACCGAGTATTTCCCAGTCGAAATCGGAAATTGAGGAAGCGGTGAAGGATCCTTTTGTGCGTTCATTAAGAAGAGATGACGAGGGTAGATATCAGGTGTCACTCCCATGGTTAGAGGTTCATCCTGAATTATCGGATAATAGAAACATTGCCGAAAGACGATTAAAGTCTTGCGTAAGGTCTTTACAAAAAAGAAATTGTTTACAGGAGTATGAAAATATATTTAAGGAATGGGTCTCTGAGAAAATTATAGAATCTGTTGAACCAGAGGAACTTGCTAGGGAAAAGGGCCATTTCTTACCACATCGACCCGTCTTTAAAGAAAATTACACCACTAGAATTCGCCCAGTATTTGATGCGTCAGCCAAAGAAAGAAATTCAGGGTCTCTGAACGATTGTATTGAAAAGGGGCCTAATTATTTGGAATTGATCCCTAAGCTTCTTAACATATTTCGGCAGGGAAAATATGGAGTGATTTCGGATATACGACGAGCCTTTCTCCAAATAAAAGTTGCTCCTCTGATAAAAAATTTCTCCGGTTCTTATGGTGGGAGGAGGGTGATCCAAGAAAACTTATTGTTTATTCACATTGTCGTGTTGTTTTCGGAGTGAACGCGAGCCCTTTTTTACTTGCTGCCACAATCAGTTACCATTTAGGAAATGCGGACGAATCCCAAAGGGGAATAGCTGCTAAGTTAAGGGAATCTATGTATGTAGATAACTGCGTTGCGAGTGTAAATACTATCGGCGAGTTAAACTCCTTCATTACGGTATCTAAAGAATTAATGGCTTCTGCTCAGTTTGACCTAAGGGGATGGAAACATAATCGACCAGGTAGTAATGAGGAAAATTCAATATTGAACCTGTCTGATGATGAATTTAAGGAAATTGTCTCAGTTTTGGGACTTAAATGGAATTTATATAGTGATACCCTATCTTGTGAGATAAAAGAGCAAAACCAATACGTGCTTAGCAAACGAAACGTATTGTCTATGTTGAGTCAAATTTTTGACCCCATTGGGTTCACTTGTCCCATTACCCTTGTTCCTAAGTTAATCTTGCAGGATTGTTGGAGGGAGAAAATTAATTGGGACACAGAGCTTCCAGATATTTTAGGGAAAAAATTTCTAAAGTGGGCTAATGAGCTAAGTTACCTAAAAGATATAGAAATCCCGAGAAAACTACCTGAACTAAATAAGAGTGCTACTCTACATGTCTTCGTAGATGCTAGCAAGTCTGCTTATGCAGCTTCAATTTTTATAAGAAATAGTCATGAGGGTATCGTTAACTGTCAATTACTGCAGGCTAGGTCAAAGGTAGCGCCCATAAAATCGATTACAATTCCCAGATTAGAAATCCTTGCGTGTACCATAGGAGCCAGACTCGCTTACAATGTAAAAGAAGATCTTAACTTAAAAAACGTGCCAACTTTCTTCTATACCGACTCAATGAATGCGTTATACTGGATAAAGAAACAAGACAATTGGGCTACGTTTATAGCTAACAGAGTCAATGAAATACGGAAATTGACGGATCCAGAAGCTTGGCGACATATTCAAGGGAAATTTAATCCAGCAGATTTGCCCTCAAGGGGGTGCAATCCTAAAGACTTATTGAAATCCCATTGGTGGGAGGGACCCGACTGGTTAAAACTACCCCATGAAGAATGGCCAGCTTGTGAAATAAAGCCCGATATGGAAATAGTCATTTCCGAGAGAAGAAGAACTGTACTCACAACTACTACTTTAGACCTTTGTAGATTTACATTTTTTCAGAAAATATCTTCTTTTAACAAAATCGTAAGAATAATGGCATATGTCATCCGATTTTGTAAGAATGTGAAAAGAAACCCTATTGACAGGAAAAAGGGAAAATTGGAAACAGACGAAATTAAAGCATCAGAAAAAGTAATTTTGAAGGAAATACAGAGAGAAGTTTTTTCAGGAGGAGAGAAGTTGAACTTGCGAATTGTGAAAGACAATGATGATCTCCTACGAGTTGAAACTAGAATTGCATCGAGGAAAGATTTACAGACTTTTAGATTTCCAGTACTGTTGCCCCACAAGCATCAAATGGTCGAAAAATTGATAATGAGTAAACACATAGAGTTAGAACATGCAGGTACTCAGACACTGATGTCATGCCTCAGAGAATCCTTTTGGATAATTAAGAGCAGAAAGACAGTGCGAGGCGTGATTAGAAAATGCGCCAAGTGTAGAAGATTTTCTGCCCGTCCATTGGAAGCCGTGAGCATTCCTCTTCCAGAGGACAGAGTCAGGGATTCTGCTGTCTTTGAAGTTACTGGGATTGACCTATGTGGACCTTTGTTCCTAAAAACTGACAAAAAGTGCTGGATAGTGCTTGCCACCTGTGCTGTTTACCGAACTGTGCATTTAGAGCTGGTGTCATCTTTGTCCACCGAATGCTTTATACTGGCTCTTCGGCGGTTCATAGCTAGAAGAGGACGTCCTTCCACTGTTTATTCTGACAATGGAAAGAATCTTGTGGGCACAGCCAATTTTTTAAAGAATATTGATTGGGAAAAAATCGAAAATTTTGCATCAGAAAAAAGAATTTCCTGGAAATTTAGTCCTCCTGCTGCACCCTGGTGGGGTGGCTTCTGGGAGAGGCTGATAGGATTATTGAAGAGTATTTTGAGAAAAGTTCTGGGGAGAGCTTGTTTGAACGAAGAAGAATTGGTCACTGCGTTATGCGACGCAGAGAGTTTAATTAATTCTCGCCCCTTAACATACCTCTCAGAGGATCCTGATGAACTATCAGCACTTACACCATCTATGTTTCTCCAGGAAATTAGAGAGGTTGGTGTTCCAGATCTGGACATGATAGATTCAAAAAGATTGAACAAGAGGTGTGCTTATAGACTGAAATAGCGTCAAGATTTGCGAAACCGCTTCAGAAATGAGTATCTAGGGATATTGAAAGATTATTCAAAAGTTAAAAGAGAGTCGTTCATTAAAGAAGGTGATCTCGTTCTAATTGGTGATACCAACAACAAAAGAATCAACTGGCCTCTAGGTAAAGTCACAAGGTTGTATAAAGGAAAAGACGGAAGAGTGCGTGTAGTGGAAGTGAAAACACAATTTGGAAGTGTTATGAGACCAATTCAGAAACTCTATCCGCTAGAAGTGACTACAGCTGACTCTTTGTCATCAACAGAAAGAGATGTAGAGAATGGTTCTTGCCTCGATCAAGATCAAATCCCTGAGGTCCAAGGAGTGCTCCGTTCTCGTTATGGAAGACTTTTGAAACAAACCAAGAGACTTGATAATCCATAAACTATCATGAACACATGATTTTTATCATGCTAATTTTGGACTCATATTTGAACTTTTATGGACTTTAATTTTATTTCTTATAGTTATTTTAATCTGTTTTTTAGTCTTTTTCAGGACATTTATTCTTACTCTTGTGACTGCTGTTTTGGATTCTTCTACATCTTCGAATCCAAAGGTGGGAGAGTGTCACAAACTCCCATCTTCTTAAAGCGACAGCAGCGCCACCTTTGTAAATGGAACAAATTGGTTCAGAATTAAAATGGACGCGTAGAACAAAACATACTGATACTACGCGGTAAAAACTAAAGTTGATAAAGATGTTTATAAGTGTTATTTGTTAGTCTAATTAGTGTCGTGTAATGTCCCGAGTATTTTTGTTATGTGTGCTGTAAAAATTAAAAACATATAAAATTCACAAAAGGACTTTTTATTCATGGACTTTGATTTGCATCACTGTGTGGCAGCCCTCCATTGACAAGGTAAGCCATTTTACCTTGATTGTTTTCTTCATTTTAAATAACAAAAAATGAAAGTCATAAAGCCATTTGTGACAAAAATTTGGTTATTTTTGATAATTACTTACCTCCTCATCTGATATAAAAATATACAACAACTTTACCCCATAAAAACATAGCTAAATGTCTTGGAAAACATAAAACAACTCCACTACAAGCATATATCAGGTGTTAAAGATACAGTTAAGTTTTTTTGCAAATAGTTTTTGAATTGAGTAATGCTGACTAGACTGAGCTTGAATGTTTTCTTTCTTGACAACTAAAAAAAGAACATCCAGAGTTTTTCTTTTTATTTTTAAATCCCTAATAGTTGGCTTAAATATTTACTGCTAGTTTAAATGCTGATTGGGAGGTAGGTACATGAGGATCAGGTAAATAATTCTTTATTAATTACTTTTTACCTTTCTTTTACTGAATTGCATGTTGAGACAATTGTTCCTGAACTATTTTACCTTGCAAAAAACAATTCAATACTACAAATAGAAGTTCAGTTTCCTGGTTTTTCTTATGTCATTACATATTTCTTTGACGGAAGACCCCACGCCACACTTTCTATCTGAGATATGGAAAGAAGTATATTCAACAACATGGAATCTCTCAAACAATTTAAGAATGAACTTTAATATGTTTACATGGTGCATGATTATCTGAGCATTCACATGTATATCAAGCTGAACATAATTTTACACACCTGTAATGGCATTGATCACACACACAACCTCTTTCTGAAATGCTTCCATAATCTTTTTAACTACATAAAATACATCTCCATTAGTCTGCAATTTAACAAACCAAGAATTTGTTGCCTGGTCATAAATATCTTTCAAGAATTTTTAATTCATTTTGAAATGGAAATAGGTTGCGAGGATATAAACTGGGGTGAGTATCATTTAAAATTCTATAATGTGCTAAATATGTGTCATGCTGTATTTTCCACAAACTATCTGCTTGAGAGTTAAATTTTCATTTTAAAATAATTGGACATTCATGTACTGTGAAAAGATTAACAATATATTTTTTTATCAGTATTGGCATGCAGAAGTAGATGACGTGACTTATACTATTAGTAGGCTGAATTACAATAATTATCATCAAAATATTTATTGAAAGCAGGCTTTTTATCAGTCGATGCAATTTTAAAATTTTCCATTATTTGTTTACATCTTATTGAACTTATTCCTTCCAAAAGAGCTACTAGAGAAATTTCCCTTCGCATTTCAAAATTGGAAAACAAGATCATTTAACCATTTCTTCCAAGTGCATTGAAGGTGCCAATTGCAAAGCCAAACACTATTCCAAAATATGTTTTAAAAGCATGTGAAACTGTTTGGTCATCATTGGCCGTAATGCAATTGGAACATTTGCTCAATACATTTGCGCCAAATTGGATGGGTGGGCGATACTAAAGCTGTTCCATGCAATTAATTTTTAACTGGGCACCCTTTCTCCCTGAATGTTGAAACACAATACATATATTTCCTGTATTTAATTTATTAGTAATAACATGAGCAACAGAGTAAAGCATTCCTTATTAGTCAAGTACAATTAAACTTCTATTAACCGAATACATAGTCTAATACTGAAGATTTTTCAATACCCATTTCAAGATTAGCTTTAATGAACTCTATACAAGTTTTATAAACCAGTTGAAATGCTTGATTATGCTTTGAAAAATATATTATACTGATCCCTTAATAGTCTTTATAAAGAGTGATTCTACCAAGGTATTCCATTAATAATTGGAATACAGAATCTTTGATATTTCTATACAACTAGTTTTTCTTTTATATGTCTAGGAAGCTTCACATGTTAGCAAATGTGTTAAATATCTAAATCTACAATTTCACTCATGATATGGAAAAGGTTAAGGGAAAGTTAAATCTAAACATATTGTGTAGATCTTTACATGTGATTCGTATAAAAATTTTTGCAATATATAATACATTCCAATAATGATTTTTTTCTTACTTAAATTAAATAAATGTATTTTCTTATTAAGAATAGCATTATTACCTTTGGTTGGATCCTAGCAGGGCACCCTTCTTTTACAAGAACACCTCCAGAAAATTTGTATTTTCTATTATTATTCTCACAATCGTTTAAAAATTTAGCCAAACAATTTACCTCATATATTTACGCTAATTTTTCATAACAATCAATAGAACTTTCGATTTAACGACAAGAAAATGCTTTACACTCACGAGATCCGCCAAGTGGGCAATCACCCAGCAGGAACTAAAAAAATAATGAATCTACTACAATAGTAAATACCTGGAAATTTTAAAACGTATTATTAAAACATTATAAATAATCAAAGCATAAAATTTTTACATTCACGTGATTGGAGAATCGAGCTTTTACACGGCAGAAGCTAGAAAGTCGATGAACGGAAAATGTTAATTACATCAAATCAAATCACAAAATAAAATAAAAATACAATATAAAAAGAGTAAAATAATAATAATTCAAAATTATGAATCAAAGTTTTTAGTTGTTCACATAAGTTAGAAATTCCATAAATCAGCAAATATGTTAAAATGATGGAAAACTTAACAGGAAAGTGATACAATATAAAAACTACAAAAAAAATGTAACAATCAAACATTATAATTCAAAGTTATAAAATACCTAATCAATAAATCTCCCCGCTAGAATTTTATATACGAACCTTTCAGCACAAGCGCTATAGCAATAATGATTTTAGTAGGTTCAATTAAGCCAACGATGAACTTGGCGATTTTCAAAAAGAGGCCAAAAATATCAAAGTAACCCATCCTTGTTTGTAGATTATAGGAATAGGTGCTGCCAACGAAATTGCGCATTACACGTCCGTCCTTGTTTGTTCCTTTTATCTGTCACTATCATTTCTCTAACCTCAATAGTTGCCAAATTAATAGAAAGAATGATCTTACACAGAATGTTAGATTTCAGCTTTCAAAATAAAAATTTTCACGTAAATCATCATGGCTTTTACCCCCACAGAAGCAGTATTAATACGATTCTTCAACTACAACATATTATACTGGCTAGAGAACGTAAGGAATACTTTTTTCTAGTAGCATTAGATATTAAATCAGCATATGACTCCGTGTGGCCAACTGGTCTAGTTTCTAATTTTAAAAAAGTTGGATATTCAGGTAAATTGCTACGATGGGTTCAAAATTTCTTACATCAAAAAAAATTCAAATTAAATGGCGAAACAGTTTTTCGAAAATCAGCAAAAACAATTATGGTGTACCTCAGGGTTGCATCTTGAGCCCTTTCGTATTTATGATTTATATGGCAGACATTTTTAAAATCCAACACGACAGCCATCTTCTGGTCTATGCAGACGACATTTTCTTATATAATAGCGGCACTAACTGGAACAAAACAATAGACGAATTACAAGTATCTTTAAACAATATTTCAGCCTGGTGTAAGAAATGGAATTTGTCCACCTCTCTAGAAAAAAGGAGTTTAATCAACTTTTCCAGAAAAAGAAGTACAATACCTCCTATACTTAAAATATGTGATAAACCTATTCCCGAAGTAAAGTGTCTTAAAATCCTAGGTATAATCTTCGACCCCAATATCACTTGGAAAAATATTATTTACCTCCGACAGAAAAGTTTTAAATATTTAAATGCAATCAAAGCATTATAGTCCCCTAAAATAGGAACAAGAACTGATACTCTTTTAAATATTATTAATGCCACAATCCGTTTTATTTTTGACTATGGAAGTCAACTTTTTTCCTTTTCAAACAATAGCAATAGACAAAAACTAGAACCAATTTACAATGCTGCATTACGTTTAGCCCTAGGTCTCCCAAGAAACACTCCGATAGACGTATTAAGAGCGGAATCTATGAATGGCAGTATCAATAATCGACATAATTTCCTTTGTCAAAAATTTATTATTAAACAAATAGCATTAAAAGACTGGTCACCAAATGCAAGATTATTTTGGGATATAAATAATAATTTTTATAGATATAGAGAAAAAGAAATCAGTATTTTTCAAAAGTCAATCAACCTACTCCAAGAACTATGTATTTCTAAAGTAGATATTCTTCAGTGGACCCCTCCTCCTCCAATCTATGAAAATCACAAAATAAACATCTATACTCATGAAAACTGCATTTTCAAAACAGATATCTTCCAGATATCATAGTGCAAAATATGTTTAATGATTATATCCAGTCAAACTTTAATAACAGTATTATAATTGCAACAGATGGTTCTAAAAATACCAATCAAACATCAATAGGAATTTTAATCCCAAGAAAAAAGTTAGACAAAATTACATACTGAAAGAAATGATTTCCATTTTTACAGCGGAAGCTATCGACATATGGACTGCGTTAAAAAATTGGGTTTCAGAAACAGAAAACAATGTCCTCCTGACGGACAGCTTATCAGTTCTAAAAAGTATCCTTAATATTAATAGAAAATCCAGTACGATAATATTAAATTTAAATTCAACATTACACGAGTGTCTCCAAATAGCTCAATCAATTACATTCATTTGGGTACCAGCTCACAAGGGAATAGAAATTAATGAAGTAGATAAATTAGCTAAAGTCTCTCCAGATCCTTGGAATATTATTCCTTAGATTACTTGGGAAGATCTACATACATTTTTCAAAAATCAACTCAAAAGCGAAGAAATATGGAAAAAGAGCAAGAGACATGCAAATTATAGTTATATTTCTCATCTTAAAAAATGGAAAGGACAGGCAGCAAAAAATAGAAATATAGAAGTTTTAATTAATAAGCTACGGGAAAAGAAATTACCCTTAAATGCTATTTATTTTCTTTTTAAACAAACAGATTCTCCGTTGTGTTCAGATTGCCTTGTACCAGAAACTAGTAAACATTTTATATTAACCTGCAACAAATATCAATCGCAACGTAAAATATTGAAAATTTTTATCTCTAATCATAGTGAATTGTCTTATTCATCAATAGCGAATTGTGATACAATAGAGCATATTCAAAAAGTGGAAGAATTTTTAAAAACAGCCAATAGATTCTAAAATACCAAGTAATAAATTCAAAATAGTCTAGTTTCACCAACCACAGTTGAAGCTTAAATTAACAAAACTTACAGTTGTACAAAATAATCGAGACCTATCCTTGCATCCTATTTGAAGAATATAATGCAAATAATCTTTTCGGAGCATAAGGTGCTAGCAAGAGCTCCAGATGTACAGTGGTATCACTGTACTGAACTAAACTTTTAAAACCTCTCTTCTATTATAGAAACTTCTGTGAAAATCACCTTAAGTATTTATTGGTGATGAATTTACACTCACCTTTTTTTTTGCCAATTTTGTATGAAAATGAAAAAGTATTCCAAAAATATATGAAATGCTTAAAAATTTAATTTTAAAATCAGTAGAACTAAATACTATTTCAAACCTCATAAACATGATAAAATTGAACTTAATCATCCAGAAAATCAATTATTTAGAAAATTATGAAACACTTAAACTTTTTTTAAACCAATAGAAACCTTGTTCTATCAAGAAATATCAAGTTCTATGGGGTCGATTCATCACTAGAGGGCGCTGCGATCGTGGCCATCATCACGTGATTAACAACGTGCTATCATGTAAACAAATAACAGCTAATGGTATGACACTTGTGATTGCGCGCTAACTTTCAAATTTGTAAACATTATTATTTTATATTCTTTAAATTCTTTTTAGTACTTTAAATATTTTTAATATATTTTCTACTATATTAGTTTAAGAAAAGGGACTAAATATATGTAGTTTTAGTCTATAGTATTAGATTTAAGTTTAGTTTATACTTCCATCCTTTGGCTTCGAATTTTTGTATACTTATAGGCTTAGTAATTATTTTTTATAAGTGCCCGCCACATTATGATTTAAATAATTCTACAGAGCTCTATTGAACAAATTGCTTCTGGAATTGGGAGAAATCTATTACTGTCACAAATTATGTTGTAAGCGAATTTTTCCGAGAAAAATGCGTGCAGCTGTTAATAGGGAGTGGCTCGCCAAAACAAAGAATTGTTTTGACTATCGAGCCAGAATGATTAGTTAATACTTCGGCTGTAGTGTGTGAATATAGGAAGAGATACTGCTAATGAGTAGGATCGACATAACAATAAAATTTTTACATTCTAAAATGTGTCTTCAGAGCAGATGGATACATACATTCGTTTGGAAAGGTATTTATTAATAAATTTGTGACATTAATTGTATTCTTTTATATAGAAACTTCTTGTAATTATGAAAATATAGCCTGTGAATTTCACTGTTATTTTCTAAAATTTATATTAAGTTTCCTTTTTGCTGTTCTTGAAAATCCATTTTAGTATTATAGTTTGGATATCGAAGTTTTTAATGTTAATTATTGTTTTATTTTTTAAAATTGTATGGAAATATTCGTTTGGTTTACATCTATTGGATAATTTATATGCAATTCAATAACTCATAAGAAATAATTTATAATAAAGAATAATTCAATAAAGTTACTCATTATTTCTAAAAATTATGTATTAACATGATTCCTTTCTTTAACTTAATAGTGTAAGAGTATTTTCTTTTTTAAACTTTGAAGACAGTTTAAAGAGAAATTTCTAAAAGAAATTTCAAACATTTGTAAATGATAATTACTAAGTAAAGCCAGACAATCAAAGCTGGCTAATGTGTTATTTCGTTACAGAATCATCATATATTTCAAAAGATCTTACTATGTCTTTGGAATTTTTATAGAACAGTTGTTTAAAAAATTAGTATACAATAACAGTGTTTCAATTTTTAAGGTGGACTTCTAAATGTACTGAAAAGGTCAGGGTACTTTAACTTAATGAAATCACATTATTTGGATGTGAAACTTTTGTTGAAAACGTAAATTACTCATATAAATCCACCATGAAATGTAAAAATGTCAGAAATAGTCTAGAAAGTTTTAAAATTACGAAAAATACATATATCTTTGCTTCCAAAATGCTCGGATGCCATGTTTGGCAAGCTTTATTGTAATGACTGCAGATGGCACCACGTGTATGCAATCTACATACAAAACTTTTAAAACATTACTTTAGAAGAAAATTGAGCATAAACTGCTTAAATACACATTAATAATACTTTATTTTACGAAAAAGAATATTTTGCTACATGAATAATAATTTTAATCACTTCAGAAATACTAATTCTCCTTTTTTTATATGAAAGGGGGAGGGGTTAGAGAATTAAAGTAACCCTAGACTACGTCATAAGATCACGTCATTGTTAGGGAGGGGACCCTCTTCGTTGGAATGAAAGGAAGTTCTGACAATTTGTTACCAAGATGAAACGGTCAAGTGACCTTGAGATAAGGTTGACGAGGGTGGGGGGAAACACATGAACAGGATAGCTGTTGCTTTCAGGGGGAGGCGATTAAAATCTATTTTGGGACTGAAAGGGGGTTATTGTGGGGTGTATACTTTCTTAGTGAGTGAAACATTTGAAGAATTGTCATTTCAACCAGACTGAAAGCTGGTGCAGGGAGTGGTATCGTCAATGGATGCTATGCACCGGGGCCCTAAAATAATCAAGAATTTAAAAAAATGTACTCTTGCATATGAAAACTTTACAATGCTTCTATTGATGTCAATATGGCGAGATGTAAAATTTATCGTAAACATTATTATTATGGATATCTAAAATTCGACAATCTTCAAAATAATTCTTGATGTTACGAAAGTTTAGTTTTTGTTATTCGATTTGGGAAGCTCCCAAGAATCCCTACCTCAACTGGACGTTTTAGAAGATATAATTTAGAAGTGGACTTATATTAATAAAGTAGCGAATTTTTATGAAGAAGTCTGGTTGTTATTTCAATAGTAACTCTAAAAATAATGTGAATGTTTCAAAAATCTTAATTCAGGCTCTGTAAAGAAAAATCCTAACTATATATACATAGAAAAAATATTACATAAGTATTTTATATGAAAAGAGAATGTTTTGAAAATGTAATTTTTCTTCATGTATTTTTGCTATAAAATTACATTTAAACAGTTTTAATGTAATGGAATAAAATGGGAAATTTTAATCGAATTGTTAAGTAATTACTACTCTGTGCTAATGGATCACATAAGCAGACTAAAAAATTCGCAAAACAGAGAATTATGCACAATCTCAAAAATAAGTTATTTTTGTATTAGGAAAGGAAGTCTCCTTTCCAAAATTAAAGCAGCTACGTCCAAATGGACTGCACTCTTAAAATTTCCCATTAGGAAAAAAATTCAATCAATATTAGATATGTAAATTTTGAAGATAAAAGATTAACTATAAATGAGAATTTTTACAGGGTTTATTAAAGTAATTAATGTGCCTGGAGCAGGATTAGCAAAAGAAAGAGAGAGAGAGAGATTAGTGTCGCTCTATAAAGCAACAAGAGGGCTATTGATCACAAACCTCGTAATGTTCAACCTCGGTCGAGTAACGAGAATGACACCTGAGCTGGCATCCCTCTTTCCTAACTACCACATAAATGGGAGGAATGGCCTCATCTACACGGAGGGTCTTTAGTGGCAACAGGATTTGAGCCCATGACACTCCAGACATGAACTCGTGACCATAACGACTAAGCTACTGCGCCCACCAGGAATAGCAAAAATTCTATTGAAAAGGTTAAGGGAGTCTGATAACCAATCAGTTTTTAATATATTTGAAGTTTTCTGAGAGTTGACAATCTCAATATTTGAGAGTTTAGAGAGAGTGATTAGTTATTAACTCTTACTTTTAGTACTAAAATCGTTTCTGCTCAGTTATGTTTCAAGGTTTTTAATTTTTAAAGAGCAATATTTGTGTGTTTTTACACATAGTTAAAAACCTTAGAAGCTTTTTTTGCTTTCATTAATTTTTTCATATTGAGAAATTGCCGGGCACAAAACATCCTTGTGTTACTAAAAGACAATATTTGGAAGAGGTGGAATACTACTGAAAATTATATGACTTAAAATCAGCCTTTTTTCTGCTGATACTACAATGAGACTTTATTGAGTTCAAGTATTCTGTATACAAGTATTGCAAATATAACTGAAATTATCTATGATATTACAAAATGTATTATAATACTATAGTAAAATAATTTCAAGTCATGTAATAAAAATCAAACTTTTTAAATTGCACCGACTTAAAACTGAGAAAAAATTAGATGTTATACGTACAAACCTGAGGGTTTCTAATTTCAGTTTGTATCATTATTATTTTTATAAGTGTTTCAAAACTTTTATGAAAGCATCATGTTAAGATTATTCTGAGTAATCTCTGTCATCGTATATATATAACAAATGCTATCAATTTTATGTAAAACGTATTTTAAATATAAAAAAAAATATATCCTCATGTAACATATTTAATTAAAGTAGTGTTTTGATACAGTGTACATAATTTGGATAATAACATTTTTTTTTTAATTAGATCTTTAGAGGCATTATTAGTTTTTGTTTTATGCCTTTAGAAACTTTAACTGTTTTTCTCAGACTTTTCAATTTTGAGGATATATTTCTCCCGAGGAATTTTTCTGTTCAAGATAATATTGAAAATTTTTTGTAGAATTTATATATATATATATGTTCTTTAAAAGTTAGTATGGATTTTGGTCTGAGAGCACTAGTTATTTTTTCTAAAAATCTGAAATTAATAGTTTTAAAAAATTTGATATTTTTTCCATAGCTGTAAAAATAATTATTAAAATTCAACGAGGAATTTTTAGTAGGGAAAATTAGTTTGAAATGTTCAATTCCATACTAACTTTTGTTCTCAATAATCTAAGAAACAGAAATCACTGAAAATAACTAAAAAACTTTAAAAATTTGGTATTTTACAAGAAAAATTTGTAATTTTTAAAATAAAGACCGGTAAAAAAATTTTTATTTGAAGAATCAATTTAATAATATAATCTAAAAAGAAAACACAAATTACTTTCAATATTACTGTCTATAAAAAGGGCACTGTGTAGCCTTAACATCATTACTCAAACTAGTAACATATTTAAAGCAATCCATTATTTTTTCTAGAGCGTACTGTAACGTCGTGGCTCCACATTGAAAATGTACGCTAAGCTAATTATTAAAGAATCTCTCGTTGTATTCTATCAGCCGTCTTTCCGGAGTCTCTTTGCTCCCTCCTTCGTCAGCAGGCCTCTCTCCTGGGTATCTCTCGTGGGAGTCTGTCCGGAGTCTCTTCCTTCGTCCGCAGGGTTCAATTCCGGGAATCTCTCGTGGGAGTCTATCACGAGTCTTCTCTCGTCTGCAGCCTCTCTCTTGGTATCTCTCGTCGAAGTCTCTCAGGAGTTAGTTCATCCGGAGTCCCTCAAGTCCACTCTTTTAAACTCTAGGGGAGGGTTCACTCCACGCCCCTCATCAATCCCCATTGGCCGACCTCAGGGTTTTGCACCCGGCACCAACGGTCTTGCACGTCATCCATTCGTGCAGAGATGACAAAAGTCCGGTCCCTCTCAAAGGTTCCCGGCGACAAGGGCCCGGCTGACATCTGGCACTTCAAACACCTCGCCGCCGCCTGCAGAGGCACCAGCATTCAAGACGTACAATCACTGCCCATGAATGGAAATAATGCAGCGATGCCTAGTCCATTGTGTCCCCAGACACACCGACGCCGACGGTCCAGCTGTCTGATACAACACAATGCAGCTAAAAACAGTTTTCTCCAGCTGTGGAAATGTTTATGAATAGAGGCGCTTTCTCCATTGTGACGACGTCACAACTCCTTCCCCCTGAAAACGTCCATTTCACTGGACTGCTCTGGTCCAATGTTGGGTCCGTTCTTATGACTGACTCAAAAAAAGAATGTCTTAACAATGAGATCATCCAGGACAGCAATCCAATAATAAAAAAAACACTCAAAAATATGATAATAAGTAAATCCAAAATTCCATAACATTTTACACACTTTACAATAAAAACTTAAATTTCAAATCTTGGATTCTTTTCCTAATGTTACATCTTATCTTAAAAAATTTGAGTTTTAAGTGAATAAGTTAAATGCTAACATTTTACTATTATCACTATAAGTTAAATCACACGTAACTACTGTACTAGACATCTATGTGCTTACACTTGGCTGAGAGACACAAAAGATTTTCAGTATCACATACTTTTTTTCACCATATACACACAATTACACACAATACAACAATGTAGACACACAAATACTATAAAAGAGTAAAATAATTTAATAGGAAAATTTACGATGACTGATTATTCTAATCTACTGAGGCCGTCTGCATTTCCATGGAGCTTCCCGGGTTTGTGTCTAATTTCGAAACTAAAAGGCTGTAGACTCAACGCCCACCTTTGCAGCCTCGGGTTGGTGCTCCCCAGCTTGTTTAGATATGTTAAGGGATTGTGGTCCGTCTCTATAACAAATTTTTGTCCGTCTAAATAATGCTTTAACCGCTTTAAACCAAAAATTATCGCAGCTAATTCCCTTTCCACAGTGCTGTAGTTGCGCTCCGCTTTGGAAAATTTCTTGCTTAGGAAAACAATGGGATGCTCCTCCTCACCTATCCGTTGCGACAAAACAACTCCGGCCCCAACCTCGCTCGCGTCCGTCTGCAGGATAAAATCTTTGGAAAAATCCGGAGCGAACAAAATGGGTTGGGAGACGAGTTTGGATTTTAGCTCCTCGAAAGCTTTCTCACATTTCTCATCCCATGCGATCTTTTCTTTCTTAATCTTCCCTTTTAGAGCGTCGGTTAATGGAGCAGCTATGGCACTGTAATTTGGGATATAATGGGCATAGTACCCCACCAGCCCGAGAAAAGACCGTACCTGAGTTTTCGTGGTGGGTTGAGGGAAATCTGCTATGGCTTTGACCTTAAGATCACTTGGAGACCTGCTTCCCGAACCAATTTTATGACCCAGGAATAAGACTTCCTCTTATGCGAATTTACATTTAGAAGGTTTCACTGTTAGTCCCGCCTTCCTCAATCTTCCCAAGACCGTGCCGATATGTTTTACGTGATCCTTCCAATCTTGGGAAAAAATGGCTATATCGTCTATGTAAGGTAAGGCAAACTGCTCTAAACTCTCCAAAACCTGGGCCATTAATTTACAAAAATAATAGGGTGCACATACTAATCCAAACATCATCTTCTTGGGGATATATGTGCCAAATGGTGTAACGAAAGCTGCGTATTTCTGCGCTCTCGGTGTGAGGGGAATCTGAAAGTACCCTTTTGACAGATCCATAACGGTTACGTAAGGAGCCGCGCTCACCTTTTCTACGATCTCCTCCATATTTGGTAAGGGGAAAAACTCAGCTCGAGTCACCTCGTTCAAACGACGATAATCGACACACGGTCGAGGGTCTCTATTTGGGCTCTCTACTAAAATAAGGGGCGAGGTGAAATCGGATTGCCCTATCTCGATGACACCCAGTTCTAACAAACGCTTAATTTCCTCTCGCAGTATATTAATTTGCCTCGGGGACATCCGATAAGGTTTCGTCTTAATGGGCTTGTCGGAAGTCAGTTCGATATCCATTTCCATCAAATGGGTTGTCCCCGGGTCTGGGGAAAACACGTCCTTATTTTTAGTAATAACCTTTTTTAATTCGTTGATCTGAGCTGGGGATAGTTTAAGCTGCAGTTGGCTTTCCCCCAGTATTTCTTGGTAGTCAAACGTCGTACATTGTTTTTCTGGATATGGAATTTCGGCGTCCCCCTCTATTTCGTCTGAGCCTTCTTCTATGACCAGATTTACTAACTCGGGCCTCCGATTATATGGTTTTAGTAAATTTACATGATAGATGGTACTTCTATCCCTTTTCCCGGGTAAATCAATTACATAATTCGTCTCCGATATCCTATTTATCACCTTTGCCGGCCCTATCCAATTCACATCGAGTTTATTCCGTTTAGAGGTGGCTAGTATCATGACGAGATCACCTCTCCCAAATTTCCGTTCCACGGCCTGGCGATCATACCACGTTTTCCTTTTATGCTGGCATTCCTTCATTCTAGTTGTCGCAATATCTTGGCAACGCTTAAGTCTATTAATTAATTGCAGTATGTATTCCACAACTGGTTGGCTCGTGCATTCTTCCTCCATCCATTGCTCATAAATTAATGTTTGGGGAGTTCTCAAATTCTTTCCCATCACTAACTCTGTCGGACTGAATCCGGTACTTTCGTGAGTGACCGTTCTTAGAGAAAATAATGCCGAAGGAAGGACCCCTTCCCAATCTTCTCCCGACTCCACGCACAAAGCCTTAATTATGCGCTTGATGGTTCTATGCACTCTTTCCACTGCATTACTCTGGGGGTGGTGGACTGAGGACCGCGTTACCTTTATACCGAATCTATTGAAAAATGTGGTGGTCAATTCACTAGTGAAAGAAGTCCCCAAGTCGGATTGTATTTCGCGCGGAAATCCTATCCTAGAAAAGATAATCAAGAGGGCGTTTATTACGTTGGGGGATGTAATACTTTCCACCGGTATAGCTTCAGGGTACTTCGAGGCAACACAAATTGCCGTAATCAGGTATCTATTTTGGTTGGTTGAGATCGGTAGGGGCCCCACAGCATCTATGTTGATTTTAGAGAATACCTCTGAAATAATCGGCACGAGCTTCAAAGGTGCTTTCACCTTATCCTGAGGCTTTCCTACCCGTTGACACGAGTCGCAAGTTTTAACGAACTCCTCCACATCCTTGTACACATTAGGCCAAAAAAAATGCCTTAGAATCCTATCTTTGGTTTTCGTCACCCCCAGATGTCCCCCTATCTCGTCATGGCTAAGTTTGTTAATTTTGAGTCTATATTTTAGGGGCACGCCCAGTTGTCTGATTTCTTCCCCTCGCCTTGTTCTCGCGAATCTAACTAATCTCCCTCTGATAATTTTAAACTCTGTGTCTCCCTCTGTTTGGGCTTTATCCATAATTGCTTGAGATCCAGGCATTTCCTTTGCTCCTCTATAAATTCGGAGCCTTTCAGTTCTGCTAAACTCATTTCACCTCCTTCTTCAAACGCAGGAATTTCAAGGCTGTCTTTTTCTTCCCCTTCGTTCGGGGAAACGAATTCCGCAAGTTTCGCCCGGTTCTCGTTCAAAACCCCGTCACTTGTCTCCTTTCCCCTCTCAAGGGATGGACATATTCCTTTACTCCTGGTCACCACAGCGTTAATCAACTGTACGCCTTGATCGCTTGCTTCGATAAGCTCCGCCGTCCGGTTTCCCAATATGTACATATCGAAATCGCATTTATCCTGCTTTATAGCAGCCTTGGTATAAAATTCTCCTCTCTTTGTCGTGATTTTAATTTTAGCCAGAGGCAAACAGTGGCAAACTTCATCTAATGGGCTCTTTACCCAAACATATTCGCCTAGGAGGTCATTTTCGTTAATCCAGCTCCGGGCGCAGACGTCTATAGCTGACCCTGAATCCCTTAAACATACCCGATCCACGCCATTTATCTCCATATTTACTTTAAAATTTTTAAATGGATCCTCATCCCCGGTATTTACATTTAAATTTGCTACGGTTTCAAAGTTATTCTTCCTCAATCTGGGGCAAGCTGGTTTTATGTGTCCTGCCTCATTACAGTAGTAGCATATTATGGGTTTCCTTTTTTCAAATTGACTCTCCGATCCCCTGAGACCCTCTCGCCTAATCTGAGAACTCCCATGGCTTACTTCATGCCTAATAGAATCCCTATTCAGGGATCCAACATTTCTACCCTTTCCACTAAAATTAGCTAATTTATTTTTACTTTCGAGCGATGGTTTATCATAGGTCCTACGCTCCCACGTTTTCGCAAGACCTGGCTTCTTATGCACTCTTTTAATCGCCTCAAAATGGTCCAATTTCTGTGCTAAACTTTTAGCCTCTTTGAAGCTATCCCACGTATCTAGAAAACTGGTCAAATAAATCACTTGGTGCTCTTTTTTTTATTTGCTCCGTCACTAGTAGCTCTTTCAACGCGTCGAAACTGTCCACTCTCATCCCGACTAGCCAATTGTCTAGGTAGGACCTGAGCTCGAACACCAGATCAGCCCACATCGCACCTGGTCTGCGTTGATGCGACTCAAATTTATCTCTAAGGGCCACCGGCGTGAGTTGAAACCGGGCTAAGAGCAGATTTTTTATGTGAGGGTAATCGTCGCCTATCTCCGGTGGTTCTTTCACCACTATCTCCGCTATTTCCATCGGCAATAACGGAATGAGTTGGGAAACCCATCTATCCTCAGCCACTTTTTCCTTTTTCGCCTGCCTTTCAAAAATTTCGAAAAATAAATTTATGTCCGCATTTTTAATATCTAATTTAGGCACTAAGTCTCTTAAATTAACCCGTCTATTACCTCCCTGCCCCTCAAGATCGGTAGACGATACACTTATCGTATCTGTATTATTAGTTAATCTAATTTTTTCCAACTCAAATTCCCTAACTAGTTTCCTCTCCTCAAAATCCCGTTCAAGTTCCCGTTCCTTATTTTCACGTTCAAGTTTTTCACATTCACGTTTTTCATCCAAAATACACTCCAACAGACATTTAGCTGTTTCCTCAACATATTGTTCACTCTGACATATTCTCTTCGTAATTTCTACCTTAGGTAAGGTATTATCGGCTTCGACTCCCAATTCTTTCGCCATTTCTACCAATACTTCTTTTCTTTGCCTTAATAAGTACGACATGATGCACTAATACACACAAAACCCAAAACTAAGCTTAATTGTCCCAAAAATTATACAAAACTCAACGCACACTAGAAATACACTAGACCTAGATTTAACTATAATTCACAAAAATCCTAAAACAAAACAGAACTCTCCACAGTAAATGTACCAATGAAACAAGTATAACTACTGTATACTTAACTATATTTCACAAAAACGCACAAATCTTAAAAGCAATACAGTACTCTACACAGTAACTGTACACCGAAACAAGTATAACTACTATATACTTAACTATATTTCACAAATGTGCGCAAATCTTAAAAACAATACAGTACCTGCACAGTAACTGTACAACGAAACAAGTATAACTACTATATACTTAACTATATTTCACAAATTTGCGCAAATATTAAAAACAATACAGTACTCTGCACAGTAACTGTACCAACGAAACAAGTATAACTACTATATACTTAACTATATTTCACAAACAACAATACTAATAAATCGCCCATTTATACATCATACAAAACTTTAAAAATCCTTCTAGTCTCTCTTTCTAGTGTTTGCTAACTTTACTTAGTGCGTAAATTATTTACTACCAAAATTTTACATACATTAATCATAACAATAATGATAATCAATTGCTGCCCCGAGTATAATCTCAAAGAAAAGACTCACCTTTCTGTTTCGAATCACTGCCAAAATCTATGGCACACCTGGACAGGAATTCACAGCAGTAAATACTCTTGACTTCCTTCAAAATCTGCCGACGGACATCAGGGTCTGTTTTCGGCTTTCCTCCGCTTGTTTCTTTCGTTGATTCACCCAAGACGATTCACATACAGTAAAATGGACAGCAGGCTCTCCGGGAATTTTCCAGCAACAGGAACACACTTTAACGATAAGGATGGAGACACCACAGGAACTCAGGAGAAATTTGCGTTGTTTAAAGTTCTTTTATTTTTCTCGCACACACGGCTGGCATTTTCTCTCTTTGTTATTTCTTTTTTTTTCAAAAGTTAATTTAAATAAAAAAGGATTCGGGCATTTAATTAATTAGCTAAATGCCGATCCCAGCTCGCTGCCACCAATTTAATTAGCTGTAACGTCGTGGCTCCACATTGAAAATGTACGCTAAGCTAATTATTAAAGAATCTCTCGTTGTATTCTATCAGCCGTCTTTCCGGAGTCTCTTTGCTCCCTCCTTCGTCAGCAGGCCTCTCTCCTGGGTATCTCTCGTGGGAGTCTGTCCGGAGTCTCTTCCTTCGTCCGCAGGGTTCAATTCCGGGAATCTCTCGTGGGAGTCTATCACGAGTCTCTCAGGAGTCTTCTCCTCGTCTGCAGGCCTCTCTCTTGGGTACCTCTCGTCGGAGTCTCTCAGGAGTTAGTTCATCAGGAGTCCCCTCAAGTCCACTCTTTTAAACTCTAGGGGAGGGTTCACTCCACGCCCCTCATCAATCCCCATTGGCCGACCTCAGGGTTTTGCACCCGGCACCAACGGTCTTGCACGTCATCCATTCGTGCAGAGATGACAAAAGTCCGGTCCCTCTCAAAGGTTCCCGGCGACAAGGGCCCGGCTGACATCTGGCACTTCAAACACCTTGCCGCCGCCTGCAGAGGCGCCAGCATTCAAGACGTACAATCACTGCCCATGAATGGAAATAATGCAGCGATGCCTAGTCCATTGTGTCCCCCAGACATACCGACGGTCCAGCTGTCTGATACAACACAATAAAGCTAAAAACAAGTTTTCTCCAGCTGTGGAAATGTTTATGAATAGAGGCGCTTTCTCCATTGTGACGACGTCACAGTACCATGCCCAACTATAGATATAAAGATCAAGGAGGAAAAAAAACGGAATTCAAAAAGTGCTACAAAACACACACAAACATATATATACTAGCCCTTACCCGCCCGCTTCGCTGGGTATTTCATGACGTTTTATAAATATATACTCTTTATATATAGATATATATGTATATAAAAATTATTGATATCTAAGCCCTAGCATTAAGAATTCGATTATATTAAAAAAAATATAAGTATACCTGTAACTCTCGACATAAAAAGGACAGGACTTCTAATTTGTATTTTCTAAAAATTGAAGTATAGAAGGGTGTTTGTACTTTCGTAACCCTATAACCAAGTGGATTTCCGCGTAACCAATTTTTGGTGGAACTCTACTCCATAAAGTAAGCATGCAAGACAAATTTTAAGTCTAAGTCTAATAGAGTAAAAGCGAAGTTTTTATTATCAATTCCCTCCGTAATTCCGTTGAGAAACGTTCTCCAATATAACTGTTCTTAGCGGATTTCAATTTAACAAATGGAAAATGCAAACCAAATTCCACTATTATAGTCCTTGTAGTTCGAAAAAAGGAAATTTTTTTTTGTGTCAATACGCCCCAGTAACCCCATGCTCCCCCAGGGGTTGACTCCCTAAAATACATTCTTAGTAGATCCCTATTCAACAAAAGAAACATGCTTAACCAATTTCAAGTATGTGGGTCTAACAATTCAAAAACTGTATTTTCCCCCCATAATTCCCCGTGACCTCTCGCAACCCTCCTTAGGGGTTTAATTTCGTTTTAATGGAACTCTGTTCCTTGAAAGGAACATGCCCACCAATTTTCAAGCAGGTAGGTATAATAGTTTAAAAAACGGAAAGATTTATATCCATTACGTCCCTTAATCCCCCGAAATGAAACTTGTAGTTTAATTTTCGCAAAACCCATTTTGTAGCGGTTCTCTACTCTGCGAAAGGAATCTTTTACCAAATTTCAAGACTGCACGTCTAATAGTTTAAAAATGGGAATAATTATCTATAGAGCCCCTTGAGAACCCGGAAACCGCAACTTGGGGGGACTGTTTTCACGAAACCCATTTTAAGAAATGTACTGTATGAAAGGAATCTGTTTACCAAATTTGAAGACTAAGTCTAATAAATTAAAAATGGAAAACAATTATCTAGAACGCCCCTTGAGCCCCATCAACGCCACCTGGGGTCAATTTTCAGAAAACACATTATATAGCGGATGTTGACTCCATGAATGGATTCTGCTTATTATATTTCAATAATGTACTTCCAGTAGTTTAAAAATGAAAACAAATATTTATAACGCCCCTTAACCCCCGTAACGCCCCTTGCTGTTCGAATTTCGCAAAGTCCGTTCTTAGCGGATGAAAAGCGGAACTCCATGAAAAGAACATGCCTACCGATTTTCATATCTGTAGGTTAATTAGTTCCGGAGATATCGTGATTAGTCAGTGAGTGAGTGGGTGAGTCGCTTTTATCCTTTATATATATAGATAGATGGATATATAACCCAAATTTGCTGGTCTTAATTCAGTAACAGCTTTAGAAATCATAATAGGTCTCCTTTTTAGTCCATTGACTTTTTTGGTTTCTTCCATTTTTATTACACTATATACATTCATATATACACGTATATATATATATTCATATATATACGTATATATATATTCATATATACACGTATATATATATATACATATACGTATATATATATATATGAAATAGACGTGGCCGTTGAAAGGTATTCTTTATATGATTACTTGTAATACGACGTTTTTGGAATGGATTCTTTATATGAGATTGAGGGGCAGTACGGTGATTGAATAAATTTGTTTATTATCCATCTTGAACACATAAGACATTACAGGGACGGCACAACCTAAGCACACACAAACACACTGCAGCTGGCTACATGTTGATGCAAAAACAGAAGCGAAAAAAAGAACGATCTCCAGGAGTCTCGGTATTTATAGGTAGCTTAAATCACGTGATCTGTGTGGGTGGATGGATGTAGTTTAAATCCTCTCGTTAGACGGCTGGTTAACTTATTACTAAAACGTTGGTCCTGAAGGGATGGACCATAGGTAATTAAAAGTTATTAAGAATAATTAATGGGGATTATTACATTTCCCCCCTCCGCAAGCCGCGTGTGCACCAGGGCCCTTGGTCCACAAAATTTTTAAATTTTAAATTATCATTATTTAAAGAAATTTTCTCTTCACTTCAACATTAACATAAAAGTATTCGAGAATTTTCCAAAGTATAAATTGTGTAAAAATTTTGAAACAACCATCTACCACATTATTAATATTGGCTATGAATTCAAAAATATTAATTCTTAAAATACAAAAAATAATTTCTTAAAAATTTATATGAAATTGTATATAAGAGCACTGAGGGTGAAAAGAAACAAATTAGGATGACCCACGCCTTGCACAATCTTTGGGGCAAGTTTTACTTCTTACCATGTACATACTGCACAATAACTTAAAAAACAAATATCTCAAGACTGGAAATTGCAAGTCGACCAAAGAGATTTTTTTTAAAACTATTTATAACTTTTTTTTATGTATTACTTTTATTATAACAAAGGTATAAGTTTGGAGGCAATAGTATATTGACAATCAAAGGTGTATTCCTTTGAGGTACTCACTATGCACAATCCTTACAAAACCCTTATTAATTCTTCTAAATGTAAACATTTGCTTATTTATTTATTACTATTTTCTCAGCCTAAGTGCTCTCAAAACCATTATTATTTCAAACACATTAAAGTTGTTCATTTTCATATCAAATAAATTGTTCATTCTAAAAAAAAGTAAATCTAATAGAAACCAAAAATTCTTAAACCACATTAAAAATATATCAAACTGTATCAACATAAAATTCTCAAAATAAAAATATCAAAACTTTGGTATTAATTCAGTAAAACACTTGAAAACACTGTAAAATCATGAATTCTCATCTTAAACATCAAAATCAAAAATATCATTATGAAATATATGCATTTTAACTTCAAATCAAAATGTAGCATAAGTAAATTTAACCAGAAACTTCAAAAGGTAAAGCCGAGATCCCTGGAAACGTTTTCAAAATGGTAATAACATTCACAATAATATATACGTAGAGTTGACTGCCCAATCAATTAATTTAAATAAAATCGAAAAATGAAAATAATTTGTTACACAATATTGAAAAAACATTAGAATAAACCATAATAACAGTACAATGGTGGTAGGGACCAAAGAATAATAATAAAAATAAACGATGGGGGTAAGACCCATAACAATGAAAGAAACTCTGGGGTAGAACCAGACACATAAAAAATTGCGGGGTAAGACCCGGCTTATAATAAAAAAATGCTGGGTAAGACCAGACTTTAAATAAAGAAACTATATTGGTACCACTACCCCATTTCATATGGAAGACTTTAAAACAAATATTTTCAAAATATCTAAATCATAAATTAAAACCATAGTAAGATTTTGGATCAAAATAGAATGTTAGAAAAAACACTTTAAATTTGCTTTCAAATTATTATGCATACAAATTAAAATACTGAAAACATTTTAAAATAAATTATTAAAAACAATAATATGAAAACATACACTTGTAGCACTAAAGACGTAATCCAATCTGGCTTTCAACACACTGATAATAAAAACTTTTTCTTCTTTCACATAACTTTTAATTTTACCAAAACACACATCTCGCGCACTTCAAGGTTAGAAAGATTTATTTATATATTTTTTTCATTTGAACCAGAATTGTTGGATGAATTGTAGACTGATTTTTTTTAACATAACGGTTAAGCACATAAGTAACGGGAATTTCCCCGTACTTGTTATCAGGCGAAAGGGGAATACCCTTCCGAGGACTCGATTCCTTCACATTTCTTTAGTAGAATTTTCACTTTAGGGCGTGGCAAGTGGCTTCTTTCCCGCACAGGAAAAAATCCTACCGACTCTTGAAATAGACGTGGCCGTTGAAAGGTATTCTTTATATGATTACTTGTAATACGACGATGTTGTTGGAATTGATTCTTTATATGAGATTGACGGGCAGTACGGTGATTGAATAAACTTGCTTATTATCCATCTTGAACACATAAGACATTACAGGGACGGCACAACCTAAGCACACACAAACACACTGCAGCCGGCTACATGTTGATGCAAAAACAGAAGCGAAAAAAAGAACGATCTCCAGGAGTCTCGGTATTTATAGGTAGCTTAAAACACGTGATTTGTGTGGGTGGATGGATGTAGTTTAAAATCCTTTCGTTAGATGGCTGGTTAACTTATTACTAAAACGTTGGTCCTGACGGGATGGACCAAAGGTAATTAAAAGTTATTAAGAATAATTAATTTGGATTATTACATATATATATATATATCGTCTCCCTCCACCACTTCTCTCTACAAAAATAAAACTTCGGAAATTATTTTTTTCCTCAAGTCTCAACTGAAGATATACTAAATTTTTCTTCAAAAAATTTAAAATCCCCTCCCTCTTCTTAGCCCGATGGACTTTATTTTTGATATCCAAGATAACAATCACAAACATGCTTGCGAATTCACTGAAGAACTTCCTCTGTAAATCATGAGTCTTATGAAGATAATTTCATGAAAGAATTCATAGTAACATCAGATTTCAAAAGCGCACTACTGTTCTCCACACCGCTCCTCTGGGGAATTTAAGCATCGCAATCGTGCCACTATAAAAGGAGATAAAAGCAGTAAAAATTCAAAAGAAAAGAGCCGATCACAAATATGCACCGATTTTATCTCCGCTTACAATTGGCGACACCAAAAATAACATTATGAGAGTACAAACGCAGACTATATACAATAAATATTCTGAAAACGTTGTACACAGGAAATAAAAAAAGGAAGCTTAGCTTGAAAATAATTCAATGAATATAATAATTTAATTGATGGCTGTGAAATTTGTGTCACATATTCATGAGTATTGAAAACACTGGCGGAGCTGGTCCTGAGTAGACCCTGTATCATCCTTGAGGGCACTCTCTAAGGCCACCCCTGCGATATTTTGCTTACACGTTTGGATGCCCGCCCTCAAACCTTGGGGCCCCGTATCATTGATATGCGGTAACTATGCCCCTGATTGGAAATAGCATCAATTTGTAAAACAAGAAATGGAATGCTGTTATAAAAGGACTGACAAAAAAGTTCTCTAGTTAATATTTTCTAAGAAAAATGACATTTTCTTTTTCAAGATTCAAATCGAAATTTTATTTCCATAATAAGCATCCTTCTATGACAATTTCAAATATAATTTGTATCCAAGAGATATGAGCAGAAAGAAACTTATTAAAATTTCGCATATTTCTATCAAACAAAGAGAATTAGATCGATAAATAAATAAAGGTAACAAAGATAAATAAAACAAATATCCCCTAAAACTCGATGAAAAAAAAAATACTTTTTCTAAATTTCAAATAAAGGTCTACCAAATTCTTCGTCGAAAAATTAAAACCCCCACCCATATTTCGTTTCCCTTCTTAAACTTATGGGCATTGTTTATGATACCTAAGACAATGTAGACGCATTTGTCAAGAGATAATTTGAACGTTTTCTTCCTAAAAATCCGGAGCCTTATAACGATGATTTTATAGAAAAGTTGAAATGAATTACATGATTTCTAAACTACAATACCAATTTCCACAAAAAGGGATAAATGTCATCCGAAACTAGGAAACAGTAAAATTCTACAATAGAATTCCCTCAAAAATGTTATACCCAAAGGCCTAACCTGAAATACAATAATTCATGTGACAAAATATCAAATGCATTGCACTCAATTATTTTCCATATGAATGGGAAAAACTCACATAATAATTATACCCAAATTAAGCAAATATATCCTATGTTTTCCGACAAATCTAGACCGATTAGCCTCATCATTTCTGCAGAAAAATGTATTTTTGAGTAGATTCCAGAACTATATATACTTAGAAGTGCAATGCACATTTTGATACCGATCCACTAGCACGGCTTTCAAAAAAAAAATGTCTCCGCACCCGATTGATAGAATCTTATTCAAACGTTGAAACTATTTGTAGAAAACTCTTTCACATTCTTTCCTCACCCCCCCCCCCCCATTTGCTGACACGTTTTTTCTCTCTTCGATCTGGTTCTTCAAAGAGCGCATGCGCTCTCATACCGACTACATCTGTCAATCATTTCTAAACCACACCCCGTTGCTATAGTAATGATAAGTTTCCAGAAAACACGCTTCATCTTTCTTGACGTCATCAGAGTTGCAAACAACGCCATCTGTTGGATAAAGCAAATTTGTGAAATTTCGAAGACGCTCTTAATGCAAATAAAGATTGAAACTGACAAAAAAAATTCTCTTTTGGAATACATCTTAGAAAAAATACTTTTCACATGAGTACATAATGGAGTAATGTCACTGATAGTCTTTCAATAGAATATGAAAAATGCATTTTTTAAATTGCAATGAATTTCTTTGTTAAAAAAATAAAATTTTCACATGCTTCATTTGTATTATAATCATGTAATATTAAAATTAAATGTTGATAAATCATGCATGTTAAATAATTGTAATTACTAAAATAAACTAGTTAACAAAATTTTTGTATGCTCTTATATGTAAAAATTTTCACGAAAATAATTTAGCATGTTTCAAACAATTTCTAAAATTTTCCCCATATTTTAATATAATTCATTTTTTTTCCAAGGAGACAATAATTTATAAAAAAAAATTGAAACATTTGTAGGTGATAATTACTAAGACTAAAATTGCTAAATATTAGTTTTTTAAAACAAATTTTTAAAAACTTCACAATGTATTGGTATAAATCATACTATTTTAAGGCCTCACAATGCCCTAAACATTTAAAAAAACAATTTTTTGACACTTTCTTGTGGCCCATACCATTGAGAAGCTTGCCACCAAATTATATTATTAAAGATTAAAATCATTATTAAACATCAACAAGTTACCAAAGTTTATCATGAATAAACAGAGTTCCATTCTAATCAAAATATGTTTCTACTACTTATAAGCAAGATAATTAACTAATTATATCATTAGTTTACAAGGAAAATCCTAAATTTCAAGAAACTTTTCAGTTTCCCAAATTATTCTTGAGCAAAATATTAAATTACTTCAAAGTTTTTCAAAGAAATGCTAAATCAGTACTTATACCATTCCAAAATTAGGAACTTATGTATTAAACTGCCAAATAATTTTGCCAAGCAAAAACACATCAAGAACTTTAAAAAATTATGTTATTATTATTACTGTGTTCAAACATGAGCAGGAACAGCTCGTTATTGGCTGTATAATGCAACAACATCCCACAGAATCAAATGTCTATACATAAAGCCAGATTTGGTTTCATGATCCTAATTCTCAATAAATATATAATTGATCCAAGTACTCTTCTTGGGTCAATATTTGTAAGTAACTCAATGCGAAAAATTTATTCAGGACTTATAAGCAGGATAATATCAATATTCATGAGTCTTTCAGACTTTTATATTTATGTAAAAATAAATCGATATAAAGCACAAATCTAATCAATAATGATAAATCTTCTACAAATTGTGCAAATACCTATAAATGCTTATTTGTAATACATAGTAAAAAAATTGTACAAGTGTGTGATAGGTTTATACCACAGTCAAACTCTGAAAAACAAATGTTGTGCTAATAGATCCCACACAAATATAGTACAATTATTCAATTATTTATTTTGTAAAAGAATTAGGGATTCAAAAATGACTTTTTTATTTTGATCATGTAAGAGTGAGCAGGACTTTTATATTCCATAAATAGACATAAACATATTCTATTATACACAGATTTTAATTAAAAAATTTTAATTCCTTAATTTATTATGTTTGAAAATCAATTCTCGACCAATCATATCTTTTACCTAAAATAGCACAGCGAGTAAGGACTTTCAAAATGTTGCATAACTTTTTTACATGTAATTTTACAAATGGTAAATAATAATTTTGACTTCTAATGTTTAAAAATGGTATTTGATTAAATCATCAAGTATAAACATTAAAGAAACTGTAGTAAATTAAAATATTTTTCCATTTCTATAGTGAATGGTTCTCAAAAATGTTTCTTTTTCCCTGTAATATTCTAAAATTATTAAAAACAACAAGTTTTTGATTTATATGTATGTATACCTGTTTTTGATACAACATGTATGGTTACATATCAGATTTTTGCATCCTAATTTTTTAGATAATTAAATACTGAAGTATCTCTGTTAACTACTGTGAAGATGTGTAAAATTTAGATTAACTAAATATATGTTCTATTGTGTGTGTGTTGGACACACCTGTCCTTAATTTTACCAAAAACATATCAATCACTTGCAAAATATTATTTTGGGGGGACATTAAGGTATTTTCAATATTTAAAACATTGAATACACTAAAAAATCTCTTGCAGTGAAACCCTCTGTTCAGGTTTTCATATGCAAATCACTTAATGTTATTTGCAATGCATTTATTTTTCTGTACAATATTCTTCTGCTTCTATTCTATTTTGTGAAAGGCAAGCTTTCTAGGAAGGAATGGAAAGTGCTGGACTTAATCAGAATGTAACGTTTGCTATCCCTGTATTAAAAGAATTTTTTAAAAATTTTTTACATAATTATGCATGTATATGTAACTATACATGAATTTAAAGCTTATAAAAATGTAAAATAAAACTAACGTGAAATTTAAAATGTCAGTTGTGGTATAGTAAAATTTGTAATTAGAAATTTTCTTTTATATCGTAATTGTTTTTTAATATTAGGAAAAGTTAATGCAATCAGTATTTTAAGAATATAGATAGATACGTGCTTCTCAATTTCTATATGATCTAGCTCTTCAGTATCGAACTGATTTATTCTCTGATTTCTGGAAAAATAGTGGAATATGAATCTCACAAATTATTAAAATATATTGTATGTTCTTCACCATACAGCATTATACATTTATGGATGCATATTTTTTAAAGTACATATGAACTTCATTAATTTACTTGTATTTGTAAGTGTATTGTTCAGAAAATTACAAAACAATGACTTTGCTGAGCCAGTTCAGTTTCAAAATCTTATCTATCATGCTTGTTAAATTAGTGAAAATAGTTATATAAAGAGAAAAAAGAAAAAAAAAATGTAGGTGAGTTCAACTGCATACTTATTTATCAGTTAGAAAATCAGAACAGGTCCCAGAAGTAGAACCTTGGTTTGTTTTTTCGTGTCTGTAAAATTGAAATGCTTTGAAGTCGACACATTTATCAACATACAGTACAATAAAATTTCAAATGACTGCAACATAGAAAATGCATAGATATATATTAACATTATATACACAGTTAGGAAATAAAATGAACAAAGTTATGATGATATTTCTATAAATTAAAAAGTATTTTGTATTGCTACTAAATGGATGGCAAAATTTAAGAGTGAGATTTTATTCCAATAAAATTTAACGGAACAAATTTCTTTATTAAGACAGTTCAGTTTCAAATTTTTGTCTGTAGCGCTTGTAGAATTGTCGAAAATAATCTTAAAATAACAAAAACAAGTATTATAAAAAAAATAAGTCAATTCCTTCTTAGGTAAGAAAATTTTTATTTTAGTTACTTTTTATCAAATAATTATAGTTAATATAAATATGTGTATACATATGAAGAATCACATTAAGTGACAATTAATTTTTATTAATTATCATTAAAGTATTGCATCGCTATCCAAAACAAATGTGTTTCAAATTTCAGTTCAACTGAATGTTTTAAAATGTGAGAAAAAAACCTTTTTAATTTTGGACACAAGTCGCCAAAATGGTCACTATGTCGCCAAAAATGATGCCAACATGGATGTATTTATAATTATTAGAATAATTAGTTTTAATCAATTAAATTTTATTAATAAAATTCTGTATTGTCAACCAAAATAATCATATATATAAAATTTTAGCTCAATCGAGCACTTTAAAATGTATTTTACTAACGATTGAAAATTTGAACAACATAAATAAATATTGAGAAAGTGTGAACTAATAGTAGGAATTGAAAGAAAAAAAAACGTAGGTAATCAACTACATACTTAACAAATACAGAGCATTCAGAATAGATCACAGAAGTGGTACCCTGATCTGTGTATGTTTGCAAAATTAAAATTCTTCGAATTCGAAATGCTCAGAAAATATTTCAGACTCTTTTTAAAACTTTAAAAATCGTCAGCGTATTTGATAAAAACAAAAAAAAATATTGAAAATGAAATAATTGAAAAGTACACACATTTCAGTCGAAATTTCTTTTGGAACAACTTCTTTCATTTGTTTTTGATAGTTGATGTAAATACGAAAATTCCGCCAAAATACTCAGTCGAATCAAACACGTGGCTACTTGTTTTGTATATCATCACGTCATTATGACGTCAGGTGTATGGAGTCCATTCCTTTCCTTTGTTGTTCGCGAGGATTCTTCCTGTCCAAATTTCCCCTATCCAAAAATCCCTATCTCTTAGGATTTTTCCTGTTCCCAACGCTTTGTCAGTTGTAAAGAGCGTTCTTCATCCTACACTACATTTTTTTTTACAAGGTAAATAAAATTATGATACTTATATTCTATTTGATAAAATCTTAGTCATTCATCATATTTCAGTAAAATATCGTTTTTTGAAGGTATTTGGTATTGGTTTGTATATTATTTGATGAAAGTTTAAGGTTAATGAAATTGTAATGGGAGCCAGATTTGACAGGCTATATGCATGTTTAGATTCATAGCGTGTGTTTTGTATGGGAGAAAAGAATCGAATAATTTTTTTTAAATATCCGTTCACAATACTATGCAAGTTGATCTGCCGTGAATTTTCAAATTTATTCAATGAGTTTTTAGCTCTATAACTCATTGAATAAATTTAATTCTATGGTAGTATTCTATTGTATTGTACGATACTAAATGATATTGCGCTTGGAAAATGCAGTTCATTTAACTCCTAAACCGTTACAGTTAATAGTGTATATCAATTATCTTTGAAATGCAAATTTTAATATTAAAATGTGATAGTTAAATATATGCTTTATGATTTGTAGCAGAGTCAATTTAAATATACGGACTTTTTTTGGCGCCTTTTTCGGGCTATTCTGCCTACCCTGATTCCCGGTCGGGTTCCGTGGGGTTTTCGTTTTATGGCGGATATCCAATCAGAGCAGTATGTCTATGGGTCTTTCAAAAACATCCTTCTTTTCATCTTGGATTTTCCACAGTTCAGAGAAAGCAATTTCCGGACAAGAATTCACTGCCTCTTATTTCTTAATATTTATAAAGAACATTTATTTAATATTAATAACAATGATAATTATTTAATATTAATTATTATATTTATTAAAGAATATTTTCAATTGTTGATTAGATTGAATATTTTTTCATATTTTGGTTGTATTTCAATTCTTTTATTTTTTCCTTATTCCATATTTTTGTTATATTTCTTTTTAATTACTGATAAATTATTTAATAATTGCTTAGGTTGACTTAATTCTGACATTATTAGGTTATATATTCTTTTATCCATCTGCCTTTATCTATATTATTTATTAATATTATTTAGTTATTTTTTCACATCACAAATTATTCCAGTTATTGATTATGTTGACTATCAATTCTTACATTATTATTATTAATTTACAAAGAGGTTAATTTGAATTTTAAAAACGTTGTTATTATATACCTTTAAATATTTTAACCTGTTCCCACTAACCATGGGACTATTTGCAGTGTTTATCCCAACTATAAGAAAATTCTGTCATAAACGGTTCCTGTTTCTTTTTCCAGCCAAAGGGCGACATTTGAGATAAAAAAGGGAGTACTTAATTTTGATTTTGTTTCTGAAATATGTAGGAATAAGAAACCTTTTTTTTTTTGTTTTTGTGAGAGAAACTCATCTCTGATTAAATTAGAATTTTTTTACCCCAATTGCAATGTTCTGATGAAGTTTGGGAAGAAAAATTCTATTTTAGATGGTTAATCATGAATTGGAAGAAATTCCAGGAATAACAAGGTATGTGGTTCAACTAAAACCATACATCATGACTTGTGGTTCAGTTGCAGCAAACTAAAATTAAATGAGATTTTTCTTCTCACTTATCATTTGATCATGGGAACCAGAACAAAACAAACCAAAGCTTATTTCTATTTATCTTCTGGTACAGTTGCAGATGGGGGGCAATTTGTCATTGAAGTCTTTCTATATTATGTGGAAGTCGACGAATCGAATTCAGTGGGTATTTGGAGGATCAGGTAAGCTATTTTTAGTAGCTGTATACAACAGATCTCGTGAGACTCTAGTCAGCACTATAAAGGAATGGATAGAGCCTGGAACTATGATTTTTCTGACAAATGGAAAGCATTTGAAAATTTAGGACACACACACAGGAAGGGTTTGATCATTTGATATTAAGTCATAGCCTTCATTTTGTTAATCCAGTACCGAATTGCCATACAAATACCATAGAAGGCACTTGGAAGCATGTTACAGATTTACTTCCTACCTGTAATAGAAAAATAGATCTAAAATTTTATTTGTGGATGTATATATGTTTAGAAAATTGTGCAAACAAAAGAGAGTGGATTGTTTCAATAAGTTTTTAGAAATTGTTAGGGACATCAATTGGGCTGAGAGGGATTTAGGTCAAATTCTTTAAAAGGAGAATTTAATCAAGATTTTTATTATATTCTATCTTGCTGACAAGTGATTATTTTGGTCGTGTGACAATTTTTTTGCATCAAATACTGCAAGGCAAGTTAATTTTATTTATATTTCATTTATATTCAGTGTAAACAAGTAAGAGAGATATACTCCTTATATTTAATTTTACTGCTTTAATTTTAATTTTCCTTTGCTTTAATCTATACAAATAAATAAAATTGAAGTGTCTGTTTGTAATTTCAAATTAGCAGCTTTTTACTTAATGCACTAAAAGTATATACGGTACTCATAACAAAAAACCAATTTTTAAAATTTTTGTCTGTCTGTTTGTTCCGGCTAATCTCGGAAACGGCTGGTGCGATTTTAAAAATTCTTTCACTAATGGAAAGCTACATTAAGGGGGAGTGACATAGGCTATATTTTATTCCCGTATTCTTACGGGAACGGAAACTATACGGGTGAACGTGAAACTGAATGCCAAGATGAACGCCAAGCTGAGCTAATGAAGTCATTGTTTTGGTTACTGGCGACCGATGCTCTTCATGAGACATAATAAATTTACGCGCACATGATAATACGCTGACACGTGCCATAATTTTTTTTTATGATAGTTATCTCACTGTTCAGTTAAGTAGAGCATTGGCTGTTTCGGATGCACTTTTAAAAATAATAAATCAAGGCTTCATAAGCAAAAAGCAATGCACGAAACAAAAAATTGATAAGTTTTACGGTTAGTTTTAATCCTTTCTTTTTTTTTATTTACATTTTTAGTCACATTTAAACAATAGTTATTATAATCCCAATCTATATCTATACAAATAAATAAAATTGAAGTGTCTGTTTGTAATTTCAAATTAGCAGCAATTGTTTGCGGAGGCGGGGGTTTAAGGGGCGTTAGAAATTCCGATTTTTAAGTTATTAGACGTACAGTCTTGAAACTTAGTAAGTAGATTCCTCTCATAGGGTAGAGATACGCTACAAAATGGGTTTCGTGAAAATTGCCCTCAAGTGGCGTTGCGGGACTTAAGGGGCGTTATAGATAATTATTTCCATTTTTAAACTATTAGACGCACAGTTTTTATATTTGATAAGTAGATTTCTTTTATAGAGTAGAGATCAGCTATAAGAAGGTTTTGTGAAAACAGACCTCTAAATGGCGTTGCGGGGGATTTAGTGGCGTACTAGATAAATATTTTCGTTTTTAAACTATGTCAATCCACGCAGCCAACGAGTCTGAATGACCAGATCTTGCGGTCTCGAAGTGCTGACTCAAGAGAAAGTTATGCTCAATGACACCATCGTAAGGGGTGAACCCTTTCTGGGAGTTGGAAAAGATTTCGTGCATTTCACCTCCCTGCTTGAAAATTGGTAGGAATGTTTCTTTCATGGAGTAAATATCCGCTACAAAACAGGTTTGGGAAAAATTGACCCCCAAGGGGTGTTAAGGGCAGATATAAATAATTATTTCTATTTTTAAACTATTAGACGCACAGTTTGAAATTTGGTAAGCAGATTCCTCTCATAGGATAGAGATACACTACAAAATGTGTTTTGTGAAAATCGACCCCTAGGCCGCGTTGCGGGGGTTCAAGGGGCGTTATTGATAATTTTTTTTTGTATTTTTAATTTATTGGACGCACAGTCTTCAAATTTTGCTAAGCAGATTTCTTTCATAGTGTGCAATTCCCCTACAAAATTGGTTTTGTGAAAACAGACCCAGAAGTGGCGTTGCGGGGGCTCAAGTGGCGTTAGAGATAATTATCCCCATTTTTAAACTATTAGACGTACAGTCTTGAAATTTGATAAGCAGATTCCTTTCGTAAAGTAGAGAACCGCTACAAAATGGGTTTCACGAATATGAACTACTAAGTTTAATTTCGGGAGATTAAGAGGCGTAATTGATAAATATTTCCATTTTAAACTATTTGATCATCCTGCTTGAAAATTGGTAGGCATGTTCCTTTCATGGAATAGAGTTCCTCTAACAAAGAGTAAAACGAAAATTGAGCCCCAAGGAGGGTTGCGAGGGGTCAAGAGGAGTTACAGAAAAAAATTCCTGTTTTTAATTGTTAGACCCATATACTTGAAATTTGTTAAGCATGTTTCTTTTGTTGAATAGGGATCCACTAAGAATGTATTTTAAGCAAATCAAGTTCTGGGGGGGTGCAGGGGGTTACTGGGACGTATTGACAAAAAAAATTACTTTTTTCGAGCTACAAGGACTATAATAATGAAATTTGGTTTGCATTTTTCTTTTGTTGAATTGAAATCCGCTAAGAGCGGTTATTTTGGAAAACGGCTCTCAACGGGATTACGGGGATATTGATAGTAAAACTTTTGTTTTTTTTTCCTGTTAGATTTAGACTTGAAATTTGGCTTGCATGTTCAATTTACGGAGTAGAGATCCACCGAAAATTGGTTTTGCAGGAATCCGCTTGGTTTTTGGGTTACGAAAGAGCAAACATCATTCTATACTTCAATTTTAGAGATTTTTAGAAAACACAAATTAGATGAGTTCTGCCCCTTTTTTTATCAACAGGCGAGAGTTACAGGTATAAGTATATTTTTCAATACAATCGAATTCTTAATGCAGGACTTAGATATCAATAATTTATACATATATATAAGCAGTAAAAATTTACAAAACATCATGAAATTCCCAGCGAAGCGGGCGGGTAACAGCTAGTA